>JADBJO010003119.1:212500-220000 GCA_016801955.1 Conus betulinus
TGTACATTAATATGTTTAATATCACATCTGTTTTCTATTTACGTTGCATGGGGTCATAGATTCAAGAAGTACTCGTCCGCTGCTGTACACTGTCCCGTGCAGTAGTCACGAAAGCGGACTGGGCTCTGGTTTGTGTTGTCACCTTTGTCACGGGCAAACTAAGGCGTGAGAGGGGTGCAAGCGAGGTGGGTGATAAACCGAACTTCTACATCATTTCTTCGAATTGTTTAAGCAGTCTAGGCTGGGCCAGCTTCTTGCTCGGCGCATGACAAGAAAACTGCCCACAGCTTGGGGGAGATCTCGTGCGCGTGGACTTCAGCCCCCCGTGTCAACTCCCTGGCAGATCGCCAGTTATGCACATTTGCTGTAAAGCTGGACCATGGATTAAGAAATGTACATAGCTATGTCGTATTTTACATAGTAACCCAAGAAAGGAAATCCCTGTTAATTCAACATCTGTTCAATACTGGCTCACACACAAGCGAGGACGTGTCCATGGTTGTATTGATATGTGCCAATATTTGTAACAAGAATGAACGTTAAGTAATAGTAGATATTAACCAATGCCTGGTTCACGGATCAGATTCGGATCCGGAATCGTATTATAAAACTGCTCATAACGTATGGAGTTGTTCGTGACTTTAGGTGTTACCGATGTTTCTACGAGATTTGCTAACCCATTGCTTAAAAAAAAAAAAAAAAAAAGAATTCCGCCACAGATAAATTCATATTTCTGTTGTCTTTCTTTTCTATAATTTTCTTATAATAACGTCTTTAATATCACCAAATGTGGACAGGCTATTTGTAAATTTAATATCTCAACTCCCTCCCCCCCCCTCCCCCCCCCCCCCCCCCCCCCCCCCTCTCTCTCTCTCTCTCTCTCTCTCTCTCTCTCTCTCTCTCTGTTTCTTGTCCAACTCTTGTCTTTCTCTCTCTGTCTCTCTTGTTTCTAGTCAACTCTCTCTCTCTCTCTCTCTCTCTCTCTCTCTCTCTCTTACTCCTCCTTTTGTTTCTTGCCTACCGAGCACCCCACCCCACCACCCCACCCCCTTTTCTCTCCCCTCCTTCTCCGTGGGTGCCGGCAGCCATCCATTGCCAAGACCTCCAGAGATTCATTTCCCGTCCCCTTTCAAAGTTGATGCCCCCGCCTTGCAAAATCTTGTCTGGGAGTTAAAAAAAATCAATCCTTGATTGGTGTTTATTGCTTAAAAGCTTCTTTCTGGGCTCCTCATTAAAGCCTGTCCCCAAAATCACGTCCGTAACAGACAGATCGCGGGCTGGCCTCCCCTCGTGGTGGTGCGAGAAAGGACGAGATCTGGCGAAAGGCTAAAGGCTTAAAAGGGGTGGCCTCGGGGTGTGAATACAACTAGTAATTGTCGTGTCCGATTTGTCAAAGTTTTCGGGTTTCCGTTTTTCCTTCTTCTTCTTTTTTTTTTCTTTTTCTCTCCGACTCTTATCAACGCGCTCTCTCCTCCCTCCCCTCCCCCCCCCCTCCCTCCCTCCATCCCCCCACACCACACACCCACCCCCATCTCCCACCCAGTTGGAGAAACCGGGAGATTTTGTATTTTAATTTAATGAAATAAAAGGAAAATTGTGGTAGGGAGGGGGGGGAGGGGATGAAGGGGCACGATGGAGAGAGAGGAGTGTGATGGTGGGGCTGGGGGTGGTATCTGGAGTGTGAGGGAGCGGAGAGAGATGGTGGTTGTTGTAAGAGAGGGGGGACAAGGAAGGGAATAAGTGTGTGTGTGTGTGTGTGTGTGGGGGGGGGGTAATCTTAAAGAATAAAAGGGTAAAGAATTGTTCTTCCTCCTCTCTCTCTCTCTCTCTCTCTCTCTCTCTCTCTCTCTCTCTCTCTCTCTCTCTCTCCAATTGTTTCTCTGCCTGAACTATGTGTGTGTTTTGTCCCTGTCTCTACCTCTGTCTCTCCTTCTTCGCTCTGTCTCCATCTTCATCACTGTCTCTGTCTCTATCTGTCTGTCTGTCTGTCTTCTGTCTGTCTTCTGTCTGTCTGTCTGTCTGTCTGTCTCTCTGTCTCTGTCTCTGTCTCTCTGCTCTCCCCCCCCCCCCCCCCCCCCCCCCGCCCTAAGTTTCAAATGTTGCTGAATCCTCCGATTCTCTCATGTACTTTAGAGCGAGAGCCCGAGGCAGAGATTGAACCAAAACAATGGTGGAGGCTCTCTGGAAGGGAAAGGGGAGGGGGGGAGAGTGGGAGGGGGTAGGGGGGGGAGTGGGGATAGAATTAGAGAGAAGGGTGGAAGCGAAGCCTGAAGGCCTTTTGAACCCTGACACAAATAAACAAAGAAATAAAAAAAAAAAAGAGAGTGGTCATGCTGGCCACGGTGTGAATGATACTGCTCGTTTATTGCTTCTTTTGTTCTCATTTTCCTTACAATCCTTTTATTCATTCATTCATTTCTTTGTTTGCTTGTTTGATTTGTGCACCTAAGCGCACGCGTGCGCGCGCACACACACACACACACACACACACACACACACACACACACACACACACACACACACAATGCACACATGCACACATGCACGTGCACACACATATACATATACACACACGCGCGCGCGCGGTCACACACACATACATACGGACACACACACGCACGCACGGACGCATGCGCACGCGCGCGCACGCACTTACACACACACACACACACACACACACACACACACACACACACACTCACGCACGGACACACACACACGCACGCACACACACACACACATACACATACACACACTCGCGCGCGGCGCGCGCGCGCGCGTGCACACATGTGTGTGTACGTGCGTGTGCATGCGCGTGTGCGTGCGTGCGTGCGTGCGTGGCGTGCGTGCGTGTGTGTGTGTGTGTGTGTGTGTGTGTGTGTGTGTGTGTGTGTGTGTGTGTGCGTGTGTGTTGCTCAGTAAAAGGGGTTAGTTTAAAAAAATCACGTTTTTTTTTTCCGAAGTAAAGAGTGGCCATTTAGTAAGTACTGTACCCAATAAAGGTTTTTTTTTTCTTTTTTGGTCTTTATTTTGAAACTAACTTGGGTTCTTGCGTTTACCAGATACAAAGGGGTGGATAAGACACTTTAATGTCTTGTGGAAAGGTAGAGGACGAACGAGAAACAAAAAAAGACATTAACATCATCAGGTACAATACGCGAGCCACGGATGTGGAACTCTCTCCCATCCCTGGTGAGTGCAACGCCCTTGGATGGGAGCATTCCGATCGTTGATACCTCCGCCAAGGAGGTCATGTGTTCATGCACGTCTGTTGGTTTGTCTGTCTGTCTGTTAGCAGGATCACGCAAAAAACTACAGAACTGATGTTAACGAAATTTCATTGCAGGATGAAGTATGACCCACACACACGAATCCACTAAACTTTCATGCGGGTTTGGATTGTGAAGCATAAAAAATTCTCTATTTCTTTAGTATTGTGAGATGCGGTGTTTTCATAAATTTCTCCAGAAATGATTTATGGATCTTAATGGAAAAAAAAAACTTTAGGGTTATATGATGCGTTGAGACAAACCAGTTTCCTCTACGTCTCTGGACAAACTTATAAGAGAGAGAGAGAGGGGGGGGGGGGGGGGGGAAGGGGGGGGGGGAGAGAGGGAGGAAGAGAGAGAGTGTGGTTTCAAGCCTACACATATTCTAAAATCTAAACTGTATGTTGCATTTATTGATTTCCAGAAAGTTTTCGATTCAGTCAACAGAAATGTTCACGCCCTTATATATTCTGAGGAAAAATGGGTGTAAATGGGAAGTTGTATACAGCTGTTCATGGAATATATGAGTCTTTTCTTGCATGAGTTCGAGAGAAAGGAGCATATACCGATTATTTCAACTGCCCCCTGGGAGTGAAACAAGGATGTCTCCTTAGCCCACTGTTGTTTTCATTCTTCATAAATGAATTAGCGATAGAGATATCGGGGGGAGGGAAACATGGAATACAAATGTTATCTGGTGCTGCTGACTTATTGCTAATGCTCTTCGCTGATGATATCATCCTCCTCACAGATACGCTTATTGGTTTGCAGAATCAATTATTAGACACTTTGAAAAGGGCATCAGATAGGTTTGGAGTTGACAGTGAATCAAAACAAAACTAATTAATGGTTTTTAGAAATGGCGGTTACTTATCAAAATATGAAGGATGGTTTTATGGTGGAGTAGAAGTTAAAGTGACAAGTAGCTATGAACACCTTGGGATGTTCTTCACAACAAAATTAAGCTTGAGTAAGTGCTGGTTTGAGATATGCAGAAAAGGAAGGAAAGGTGTCATGGAGGTTTTTAGAACTACGAAGAAATTGAACTTCAGTGAAGTAAATCTATTTTGGAAATTATTCGATTCACAGATACAGCCTATTTTGATATAGGCATCAGAAGTTTGGGGCATGCTGGATAATACTGAAATGGAAAAAGGTTCAAACCTATGCAATAAAACGTATCATCCACGTTCCTTTGCACGCATCAAATAAAATGGTTTACGGCGAAAGTGGACGATACCCTCTCTTTAATACCACTTACGATGTATTAGATACTGGTTGAAATTAGCAAGCCTACCAATAAATAGACTCTGCGGTCAGGCGTATGAAATGCTTATGCTGCAACATGAAAGTGGAAAATTTAACTGGGTCTCCTATTATATGTTAAGAAAATAGTTTGGTTGTCACAAGGAGTCGGTAATAAAGCAGCATTAATTTCTGAATTAAAGGACCGTTTAATTTTTCTCATATAAAACAAAACTGGCATGCTGGCATGGATGGAAATGATAAATACGACTGGTTCCTCTCATTTAAAAGCAATTTCGAAACAGAGAAATATCTTAAAATTGTAACACATAAATGGCATAAATATGCTTTAGCAAAATTTCGAATCAGAACTCCCGGTCTGAATGCAAACCAAAAATGATTCGAAAAATCAAATAATAAATCTTGTCTTGTGTGTAAAAAAAAAAGACTGTGTTGAGAATGAAGTACATTTTATGTTGATTGATTGTGCCACATACGACAATATCCGTAGAGGGTGTACACTTTTCAATGAATCAGTTGCTCAAAAAAGAGATTTAGTAGCGATTTTAGCAAGTGGAAACGAAAGCACTGTGTAGTAATTTGCGAATTTGCGAATTTGCACAAGCGAGTACATTTCGCAAAAAGTTTATCACGACTGAGTAAGACAATCACTTCTTTAAAGGGACATTGGCTCAGCAGTTATGTTCATAACCTGATAGTCTAAGTCAATGGTATATTATGTATGCGTGCGCGCGCCTGCTTGCGTTTGTGCGTGTGTGTATATGCGTGAGTGTGTGTGCGTGCGTGCGTGCGTGCGTGCGTGCGTGCGTGTGTGTGTGTGTGGTGTGTGTGTGTGTGTGTGTGTGTGTGTGTTCATATGAATTGGTGAGTGTCTCTCACTCAGTCTGTTGTCCGTTTGGCTGTCTGGCTGTCCGTCCGTCAGCATGTCTGCATGTCTCTGTCTGTCTGTCTGTCTGTCTGTCTGTCTGTCTGTCTGTCTCTCTCTCTCTCTCTCTCTCTCTCCACACACACACACACACACACACACACACACACACACACACACACACACACAATTTACCAAACAGTCTACATCAATTGAAGATAACCGTGAAAACAGCCCAAATTATTGTTATGCAGTATTCAATGTCTTTTTTTTTGCGGCTACTTACTGTGTCTTTGCAATACCTGCATTTAAGCCAGGACAGAAACATTCACACAACTCATAGTCAAGGCCGGTTTCTCTACCGAGAAGAAATTAATGTGTTTCTTTACAGACAATCATGAAATATTCGTATCTGATTGATCTGAAACTAACGGGTGTTCAGTTAGAAAAACTGATTCGACAACAGGGAAATTAATAGGCTACAATAAATATCAGTGCAAAAATCACCAGTTGCAAAAGACAGTACAACACGTGTGGGGGGGGGGATGCACGCGGGGGTGCGCGCGCGCGCGCGCACACACACACACACACACACACACACACACACACACCACACACACACACACACACACACACACACACATCTTCACCACCACTAAAAGGAAAACAATTTAGGTTGAGGCCTAGTCTGTCAATCTGTTTTTGTCACCCACCCATCAATACAAAACACGTCATTCATGCTGACAAAATCAACAGAGAGAAATAGGACAGACAGACAGAGACAGAGAAGGGGAGAGACGGGGTGGAGGTGGGGTGGAGTGGAAAAAAAAACCCAGAGGTAGACAGACAGACAGATGGACAAGCTGGGGACAAGACAGACAGACAGACATCCTGGAAGTGTCCGATCTCTCTCCCACCCAACCTTCCAGGCGCTGCAACGACAGAAACCCCACTGGACAACTTCCCGCCATCTCCTTCGCCTTTTTTTTTTTTGTGCTTTTAGTTTGGTTTTTCTTTTTTTTTTTTTTTTGCGGGGGATTTTTTTTTTTTTTTTGGTTTTTTTCTATTTTTTTTTTTTTTATCCCCCCTCGTTTTTTTTTTTTGTGGGTTTGTTCCATAGGAGGTTCTGGGACCACATGGCGATCGCGTTGGACTTTTTCCCCCCAGACACCCGTTTCATATTTGTTGAATGCGGCTTACCACCATTTTTTTCCAACCAAATTTTGCCAACTTGACTTCTCTTTTTTTCTGTGTTTTTGTCTATTTAAAAGTCATACTTCTTTTCGTGTCCTTTTTCTTCATTTTTTTTTTTTTTTTTTGTGAGAGGAAGATGTGTTGTGTTTTGCGTTTTTTTAACAATTCCTTCTTTTTTTTGACCGGGCTTTCAAAAAAAGCCGGAGTCTGAAAAGCTTTTTAAGCCGCGCGCCGTGTTTCTTCCTATCTGTGTCTGTCCCCGGTGTTTATTGTTAAAATTGTTTTAAATACGCCGCGGCGGGAGAGGGAAGAGTTCCAATCAGGGGACGAGGATGACCACGTGGCGGGGAATTCCTCACGTTTTATCCCCCCTTCCGTTGTGTTTGTCCATCGGGAGGTTGGACCACTGAGCGATGTGGACCTCCCCCAGCCCCCAGCATCTATGTGAATTGCGGCACAAACCCAAAAACCAAACAAAACCCACTTGGAAAATACACTTCTTGACGGCTCTTGTGTTACCCTAAAAGCTTCCTCCCCGTCGTTTCTCGTTTGCTCGATGCGCGAGAAGATGTGTTTGGTCGAAAGTTAAAATTTACCTTCACGCTAATGACCGGGATTCAAAAAGCCGGAGGGGTCCGGAGTCCTGAAAGCTGTAAGCCCGACGCCCGTGATCTTCCTCATTGTGTCTGTCCCCCGTGGTGTTAAGGTAAAATTGGGGGGGGGGGGGGGGGGGGGGAGCGGGGTGGGTGAGTGGGAGGGAGTCGGGTGGTGAGGTTGAGGGTTGGGTTTGGTTGGCAGTCGTTTACAAGGCGGGTCCGGTTGCAGGCTTCGATACTTTGCATTCGTACTTTGCTATGGGGATGGAGATTTATTGCGGATGTTAGGTTTTGTGAAAGGATTTGAAGA
>JADBJO010003119.1:225000-229009 GCA_016801955.1 Conus betulinus
AGAGAGAGAGAGAGGGGGAGGGAGGGGAGAGCAGGTCGGGGGCGGGAGGGGGAGAGAGAGTTGAGGGGAGACCGGGAGGGAGAGTGGAGATCGGCTGGGGGAGGGATGGAGGGGGAGGAGAGAGAGGAGGTGGGGGGGAGTGCGGGACAGGGGAGGAGGCGAGGAGGAGGGCGGAGAGCGGAAGAGGGCGAGAGACATTTTTGATGGGGAGGACGGAGGACCCACCGGGAGTGGGCAGGTCGAGCAGAGGAGGGGCGGGAAGAGTGAAAATGGATGAGAAGATGGGAGAGGTGGAGGAGAAGGATTTGGGAGGAGAGGAGAAGAGATGAAACGAGGGGGTTCGCGTTGGAGGGGAGGGGAGAGGAGAGAGAGAGGAGAGTGGAGAGAGAGGAGAGAGAGAGCCCCGAAGAAGAGAGATTTTTTCAGAACGTAATGCATTTTTTTTTTATTTAAATAAGAAGCAGTCACGTTCGCTCCATTTGCCATAAAAGGTTCCATCTTATAGTTAATTGGTCTAACAAATATTATGACCAGTGTTTTATGAATTTAGAGAAACCTGAAAAAAAGTCCCCTGGTGTTCGTCGAGAAATTGACTAAATATAAATAAAACATCGGTTATCTCTTGTTGGCTAAGGTCATATATATATTCTGGGGCAGCAGAGGGACATCCGGGTCATGAAACCGGTTATGGCCCAAACCCCCAGAGCGTCAGGAGATAAGGGCCGAAACACTTGCTTTGAAGGGGCTTCTCTTCTGAGGACTCTCTGCTGCCACGATCTCCACGAGTTTTTTTTTCTATATATTATTTACAATCGTTCAGAAATGTTGCTGAATTATTTTTTTCTAATTGATCGTCCATATACCTGAAGGGATCAAACGAGTTGAAGAATTTGAATGTGTCCACGAAAGGTTTGCTCAGTTAGGAACAAAGGTGGTCTGAATCAGTTGATCCAGTCTACGTTGAGACAGACGAACAAGGTTCACGTGCTAAAAAGTTCCCTCAAAAACGATCTTGACGCCGCCTGCACTGAATATATAAAATCCGTTATTGTTGGCGACTTGCATACACGTCAAAGGAAGACTTTACCATCACTGTGAAGAAATGGGGCAGACGAGTAAGCTGATCGTTCTACCGCTGTCTGTCCCGTCCGAATAGATGTGGACTCGTTTAATCGTGTGAAGCTATATGTCCTTTTAGGGGCGCGCTATCTCTTCACATATAACGATGGTTCCCTCATGCAGCTAGTGAAGAGTTTTCATATCTGTAATATATTTCCTTAATTTCATGTTCCCAGTTTCTCCATCTTCAACGTCTCTTCCCCCCCCCCCCCCACCCCCCCCCCCCCCCCCCTTCCTTCCCTTAAGTTCAAATCTTTGCCAAGTCATTACTATGAAGACAGTTGAGTTGTTGGCCTGCGCTTGTTTTTCCCCCGCTATTAGATTGTTCGTCTTTGTATTTGTCTGACTTTATTCAAGTCTGAAAGGCTGTGCCAGTCTTGAATAAAAGTTACTCTGTGTTAGGTTTTCTTATGGGAGCAAAAGTTATCCTACTTTTACTGTGTTATTGTTTACTGTTCCCTGTCTCGCTTCTTTCTCAATTTCACATATTTACGTTATATACCTACATGCAGTAAAATTCAGGGGGTTTACGCATGCTCATTACCTCTGTCAAGGAGGTTGTGTTTTTCACCCGTATTTGTCGGTTTGTTTGTCTGTCAGCAAGATGTGACAAAAAACTACCCGACGGAATTGAAAGAAAACTTGATAGAAAGGTGAAACGTTACCCAGGGTCCGACCCACTGAACTTTGGCGGTGCAGTTCTTTGTCCACGGGTCGGTTCGAGATGCGTTCAGTAAGAGTACACAGAACAGAAAGTATGGAACAAATTTTCACGGGAATTTAATTGAAAATGGAAGGAAGCCCAAGGACAAGGGCCATGAAATTTTGGTGTTGTGCAGATCGGTAGGGTGGATCTGGATTCAAATGTGGATTCAGGATCTTTTACGTTTACCCCTTAGCGCTTTCGAACTGCCTTCATCTCTCCTTCTCTCTCTCTCTCTCTCTCTCCCTCTCTCTCTCTCTCTCTCTCTCTCTTCCCTCTCTCATGCTTATGTATGGTTGGGATGACAGTATAATTCACGTTTGTATCATATATCCATTATCATTGTTCACACCCTTTCAAATGGGGCTTTGGCCTTTTGAGTAAAATTCTGTGTTCTGCTCTCTATCTCTCTCTCTCTCTCTCTCTCTCTCTCCTCTCTCGCTCTCTCTCTCATTTCTCTCTCTCTCATCTCGCTCATCTCCTCTCTCTCTCTCTCTCTGTCTTAGCAGAGGAAAAAAGAAAACAGAGGAAGAAACAGAATTTTGTATAGAATGTAATATAGAAAGCATAGACCATTCATTTTACTCCATTCATCCCATATCCTGGGAACTATATCTTCTAAATTCTGACATCCAGAAAATACCACGCCTCGTTGTTGGTTTTTAAATAATTCACGTCATTTAGTATTGAGTACAACTAAAAACTAAGCGAATTTATCCAACTCTGTGCTCGTAAACTTGTCTTTTATTCGAAGATGCCTGGTGCGCATGTTTCATTGTGAATGTGTTCATTATTGTACAATGCACACGCTAATATTGAGAATTCGTTTTTTTTTCTTTTTGTTTGCTTTCTGATAAATGTTTCAGATCACCTCGTCAGTTATGAATCAGCCCAGTGTGTTTCCCTCGTATCCTGCACGCCCCGACAAGGGGCAAAAGGCTTACATGTTTTGAATCATGGACCTAGTTCCATCGAATTTAACACGTACACACTTACCCTGCTTTCGTGCCTCTCTGTAAGCAGACTTCACCATTCATCCCAGAACCAGACAAGCATGGCAATAAAAACACAGCAAGTGTCAATACCTTGTTCAGGTCAAGTTCTTTGCACCCAGCGAATCGCACAGCCCATTTCTGAATGCGGCACGGGTGGCTTTCACAGTCAGTGATGTTGACAAAGGACGGGGGTTTGGAGATGGATGGGAAGGAGAAGAGTTTGCAGGTATGAATTCGCATATGGTAAAAAGAACGGATGAGTGTCTTCGGAATCTGCGTAGCTTCCTTCTTTAGAAAAAAAAAAAAGAAAAAGAAAGAAAGAAAGAAAGAAAAAGAAAGAGAAAGAAAAAAAAGAGAAAAGAGAAAGAATGAAAATTAAGAACGAAAAGAAAGAGAAAGATTCGAGAGACAGACAGACAGACAGACAGACAGACAGACCGACCGAAAAACACACAGACAGGCAGACCGAAAAACACAGACACACAGACGAAAGGGGCGGAAAGGGGAAGAGTGCACACTCGCATGAGGTGGGTTTACAAACTGGTCAAGAACTTGGGGCAAAAAACCAGTCTTTTATTTCATAAAAACCCTCTTCTTTGTGAAAGCAATATTAGTTTGCGCTTAGAAACTTGCAATATTTTTGTGTTCAAAACATTTTCAAAGTAATCTACATCTTCTAAATAGCTGATTTAGCAAAAGAAAAGATCATGTTTCTCGGTAGATCTCCGGAACAGTATTTCTACAAGCGTCGAACAAAAAAAATTCTACGAAAAAAAAAAAAAAAAACGATTGGAAAACATTTAAAATTTCGCTTTAAACAGGGGGGTTTTAATGTCAAAATGGCACATTTCGCGTTCTTTCCACAAATTGGAACATTCTTAATAGGCGACGAACCCAGTCTGTGTGGTGTGTGTGCGTGCGTGCGTGCGTGTGGTGTGGTGTGTGTGTGTGTGTGTGTGTGTGTGTGTGTGTGTGTGTGTGTTAAGAAGAAGAGAGAGAGAGAAAAAAACGTACTGTGCACGGAGGTGTGTATGCGGATTGGGGGTGGGGGAGATCCCATCATTTTCGTTGTTGTTGTTGTTGTGTTGTTGTTGTTGTGTCCTACAGTTTGATGCTGTCGTCCTGTCACCTCGATCAATGCGCTGTCGCTCAAACATTGTTACTCCTCAATTATTCTCCTTTCAACCCTCAG
>JADBJO010003119.1:241633-256633 GCA_016801955.1 Conus betulinus
CAAGACTGCTTGGCCAGGATTTCCTGGTAATGTAGAACTCGTTTTGCTTTCAATTTCGATGTTTACTATCTGTTAAATGGCAATATCTGTGAAATCTCTGCCTAGGGTGAACTGTAGTAGTAGGTCCGTGGAATATTTTTTATGCACCAGCCCGGCTGACTGACCAGTGAAAACTGTTCAAATTTCTCCAGCCTTGGTGGTGATGCTGACGGTGGGGGTGCTGGTGCTGGCTGTAGTAGGGTACAGAAAGTAAGTCCAGTCTTTGGTCCACCTGACTGTCCTTGATGATGCCGAAAAGAACGACGACATCCACAACCGATGAAACTGACGACTATGACATTGATAACGACGACAATGATGATGATAATGATGACGATGACGATTATGATTATGATGACGATGACGATGACGATGATGACGATGATGATAATGAAGATGATTATGATGACGACGACGACGATGAAGATGATGATGATGATGATGATGATGATGATGATGATGGTGATGATGATGATGATGATGATGGTGATGATAATGATGATGATGATGATGATGAGATGATGATGATGATGATGATGATGATGACGATGAAACTGCCACTATTGATAGACCTGAGTCCTTGCTCATTTCTGGGACGAGAAACTCTTCTTTCCTATGTGAACCTGTGCTAATCTGTCAATACATTCTCACTGCTATCATTAGAACTACAGTGAAGTCAGAGGTTTTCTGCTGCTGAGAATGATATAACCCAACATGCCACATAAAGGGAGTGAACACAACAAGAACATTCGACCTGGAAAGGGGTGGACCCGCAAGGTTCGACTTGCGCAAGACACACCACATGGAAGAGATCAGTCTGGATCGGTCCCAGCACCGGTTGACGATGACCGCGCCATCCGTCGCCTTCCACGAGGACCTACACGGAGAGTGCGCTACTGGTGGACAGCTGCAGAACATCCGTGGAAGAAGCACCGTCACAACGGCCACCCGAAAATGTTAAAAACTTTCGGGCAGATTCCAAAAGAGAAAGCGCTGACCCAGGACATAGACAGTTACCCACCTCAGAGGCAGTGCACCCACGCCGCTCATTCCGACACCCCGTCCACAGCCACAGCCCGGTCGGCCCCGCCGCCAAAGCCTCGGCACCGGCAATCCACAGGGAACAGTCAATGTCAAGTCGTCAAGAGGCAACCCACCGGAGGAGACACTGCACTGCTGCCGAGTCACTTCAGTGGTGTTCAGTGGCGCCTGTTCTGATCTAACATACGCAGGACACCACCTACTAAGCCCCCTACTGACGACAATAATTGCTTAGTCGCGGAGCCGGCGTGAGTGAGCTCTCCCTCCGGAGGGCGCCACCACGTCCGTCCAACGACAGCCCCCATGGACTCGCCGATACCGGTGACCCCGACGGAAACCAAACCAAGGCCACAGACGTGGAGAGGACATCGAAATTGAGGTCACCATGAGAGCAGGGCATGAAGGGCCACAGAATTTGAGACTTTTTTTTTTTTTTGATTTTTTATGCTGATGATCGATGAGAATGAGGATGATTAAGATGATGCTACGGATTTCCATTTCGGTCTGAGACTACATGACAGGGCTGGCTGTACTCTACGCTTCCTTTCATAATATATCCCGGCGTCAACCAGGCCCGAGAGATACAGACACCTGCAGTGTTGGTCAGGAAATTTGAGCAACACTCTCAGAAACGCATCCATTAAGTGGATGAAACTCGACTGTGTGGTCCCAGTCTTCCCACTGAGCCCGCAGCAAAATCAACTCTGGGTAGGAGCCGGTCGGGGCAGAAAAACCCACATGACTTCTGATGGGATTCGAACCCACGACCTCCAGCCGGGAGTCCACCATCCGTAGTACAGATACGTGCTTTTCCAGCAAGATCATGACAATCCGTAGTACAGATACGTGCTTTTCCGGCAAGATCATGACCATCCGTAGTACAGATATGTGCTTCCACATCAGATGATGAGGACCATAATGTCGAATGTAGAACTCAGCTTTAAACGGTCATCAACAAGGTCGATAAGAAAGACGTCCTCACTGTTCAGGGTGACTGGAAAGCCAGGGTTGGTATAGATGCTCAAGAAGACTGGAATTTTATTCTGCGGGCCCTACTTTAATGAGACCACTAAGACGACGTGGAATACGCATTTTTTGAATTTGCCAGCGGAAATCATGACTTTCCTTATCAACCCTCTCTCCTGTCGACAATGCCCATGCACTCCCCGAGCGGTCAGTGTCAGTCAGACAGGATGTTCTTGTGAAGAACCGGAGCAGGTTTGTCATCAATAGGACTGAAACAAGAGCATTTCCAGGAGCAGAACGTGGAAGTGACCGCGACCTCGTCATGATGAACTAAATCTTTAAAGATCAACAAGAGGGTTAAAAAATAGCCGTCTGAAAATGACTACGCCCTTGTCATCATTAATTTTAAGCACGTGTGCGGTAGAGAACAGGCTGGATTTTCGCACAGGCAGAAGTACATTCGAACAGATCTTTAAACTGCACACTCTTTGCAAAAAAAAAAAAAGTATCTGCAATATTAGAGGGAGTTCTACCACGTCTACAGACATTTCAAGAAGATGTTCTACGGAGTATAGCAGGAGGCGTTACCGGCTGCATTTGAGAACTTCAACATCGGGAAGCTGTTCTCTAAAGCGACCAATGCTGTGGTCACATATGGTGCCATTGGAGAGCGGTTCCATATAACAGTTGGAGCTTTATACTTTTCAACATATTCCTGGGGTGCACTTGAAGAGCATGTCAGTTCATTCAGCAGTGAAAAGAAAGCCATCACAAACCCTCGTTTTGCAGATGACGTCGATGGCCAGGCAGGTAGTGAAACAAGAAGGCATCGAATTTGATCAACGACCCAATGAAAGCTCAACAAGGTATCGCATGGAAATCAGCGATGAGAAGAGCAAGTTGACGGCTAGCCACAACACCACCATCAATACTGGTATCTCTATCGATGGACAGAAGCTAGAAACGTTTCAACAGTTCATTTACCTGGGATCCATCATTGCCAGTGAGGGATCCAATCAGAAATCCTCTCAAGGACCGCAAAGACAATATCAGCTCTGTCCAGACTTTAACCGGTTTGGAAACACAAGATCAGACACCTGCGTGCACAGGCATTTTCCATCTTTTCTGTATGCATGCAAGACATGGACCTCACCGCAGACCTGAAAAGCGGCAAGATACTTAACAGATCACATCATCAGGGACCAAGAGTGATAAACCATCTTGCACCACACTGAACCATATGAAGAGTTACTGACATAAGTTAAGAAAAGAAAAAACTGTGTGGTATGGCTATGCTTTTGTTTGAGAGGTGGATGATGCGCGGAGAGAGAGAGAGTATGAGAGGGCAAGGCTGGGTGGTGATATGTGTGGATGATGGGCAGAGAGAGAGAGAGGGCATGAGAGGGCAAGGCTGGGTGGTGATATGTGTGGATGAAGGGTGGAGAGAGAGGGTATGAGAGGGCAAGGCTGGGTGGTGGTGATATGTGTGGATGAAGGGTGGAGAGAGAGTATGAGAGGGCAAAGCTGGGTGGTGACATGTGTGGATGAAGGGTGGAGAGAGAGGGTATGAGAGGGCAAAGCTGGGTGGTGGTATGTGTGGATGAAGGGTGGAGAGAGAGGGTATGAGAGGGCAAGGCTGGGTGGTGATATGTGTGAAGGATGGAGAGAGACAGTATGAGAGGGCAAAGCTGGGTGGTGATATGTGTGGATGAAGGGTGGGGAGACAGTATGAGAGGGCAAAGCTGGGTGGTGACATGTGTGGATGAAGGGTGGAGAGAGACAGTATGAGAGGGCAAAGCTGGGTGGTGACATGTGTGGATGAAGGGTGGAGAGAGACAGTATGAGAGGGCAAAGCTGGGTGGTGATATGTGTGGATGAAGGGTGGGGAGACAGTATGAGAGGGCAAGGCGGGGTGGTGATATGTGTGGATGAAGGGTGGGGAGACAGTATGAGAGGGCAAGGCGGGGTGGTGATATGTGTGGATGAAGGGTGGGAAGACAGTATGAGATGGCAAAGCTGGGTGGTGACATGTGTGGATGCGGAGCAAGCTTGTGACTGCGAGGTGTGCGTTTTGTGTATTGTCTGTCATTCTGATTTATTTGGCGTGAATTTGGTGTGTGCTCTTGTTTATTATAGACTTCTGGGTTATTCAGTTGATCAGGCGCATAAGTGTTATTAATAAATGATAATAACAACTACAACAACAATAACATCAACACAATGATAATAGTTATATAGTGATAATAATAATGCAATAAGATCCAGTAGCCTTGCTGAAACGGTCCTACAGGGAACTTGAGGAAATGGAGACGGCAGTAAAGATAGAAAAAAACGATGGACTTACAGCATCGCAGAATGTACAGGGAAAGCAATTGTAGACACACAAGCCTGGACGAAAAACACGAACTGAAGAAACTTGGTAAAGTGTTCTGCGGTGTATGCCCCAATGACTCCCCACGGAGACAAGCGAGAGGACGAAGTGAAGTCATGGCGTACCTTATTAGCTGCAGTGCATTGTTCTGGTCATTGGCACTGAGGTGTCTTTCCGTTTCTGATAGTGGGTTATCTCTCCTTCCCCTCCTTTTTTTAACAGGAAGACAGATGCCTGCAGGGAAGTTTCGACCATGGGCTCAAAATTCTCACACTTGCACGGAGGTTTGTAAACGCATTTAGAAAAAAAGAAAAAAAAGAAAAGAAAAAGAAAAAAAGAAAGAAAAAGAAAGAAAGCAAGAAACGGGGGTCAGGCAAAGTTATGGTCTTTATTGTTACATCTTCACACTGATCAGACGTTGGATGGAATGGTAAATCCGGTTATGTTACACCTGCTATCAAGGGATACATACAGCACTGTTAACGACCAATCTGTCGCCCCTGCCCAATTTGTCGCCCGGCGACAGATTGTCTTCAAAGCAGGACCAATCTGTCGCCCAGACGACAGACTGGTCCTCAACGCCAGGACCAATCTGTCGCCCGGCGACAGATTGGGCCTGGGTGTTGCATATTTTGATGGGATAGACCTTATAGGGAAGACATCATGATTGAAGAGGAAATATTTGAGCGGATAGGAAAAACACAGCGTCACAGCGAACTACTTTTGAAGTTGGAGTGTTTCTACTTCTGCGGCGGGGTAATAAAGAATCGTGGCCCTTGTAACTCCAGGGTATTGGGGCCAAGTCTCTCTCTCTCTCTCTCTCTCTCTCTCTCTCTCTCTCTCTCTCTCTCTCTCTCTCTCTCTCGTCCTTTTCGGTCCCTAGTAATGCCGATACTGCAACAAAGCCCAGTTGATTGAAATTCCTTGGGACTACTCCTTGACTTGCTCAGTCAATTTCAATTTGTTAGGTTTATTTTGAGTTTGAGATTTGGCTTTTAGAGATTAACTCAACATGGATAATTTTGAATTCGGATATTTAAAAGTCCATAGGTGGTTCAAAGGCTCTTTCAATTAACCGGGTTTTACTGTACATGGTCAGTACAGTGGTGTTCATGATGTCTTTGATACAGAATGTATACGACCTATTTTGACCTATATCATATTAAGAGGAGACGTACATATTAAAGAACATATATGTAGATAGATACTGCATCAAAGTGACCACAGGTCATCTACGTCATGAAAGGTATGGAAAAAAAGCTCATCACACAATAATATGCAATCAAATAGAGAAAACATGGAATTTGCATCAAGATGAAAACTGGTCATTCTTGCTGATTACCGGTCATCTGCGTTGTAAGGAGCAGAGAAACGCCCATACCACAACAATATTCTGTCTGTCAAACATTTTTTTTAAAATGGAATCGGCATCAAACTGATCACTGGTCATTGTCACTGACCACTGCATGGTCATCTAAATTGCAAGAAGCACAGAAATATTCATATAATAAACAGTAAACAGTTACGTTTTCCAAACTGTCACTGGTCATTGTTTGCTAACCACTAGTCATACTACGTTTTAAGAAGCATATACACCCTATAACACATCAATACAGAATGAGATAGTGAAAATATAAAATTGACATAAAACTGACCACTAGTCTTTTCTCGCAGACCACTGGCCTTCTACATTAAAAAAGAAAGCATTGAACACATCAATATGGAGTGAACTCAGGAAAATATCAAATGAAACTGAGCTGCTGGTCAGTCTTGTTGACCACCGGGCATCTATATTGTAAACTGTACAGAAGCGTTTATAACACACGAGTATGCAGTGAAACAGTGAAAACGTGAAATTTTCATGAAGCTGACCACTGGTTTTGGCACTGACCAGTAGTTATCTAGGTTGTGAATATTATAAAATTACCATTAGAGCATATGCAGCCTAAGTAGTGTGAACATTTGGATTTTACAATAAACTGAACTACTTCGTGGTCACCCCATTCGATAGGGAGAGTACTGGACAGGTAACGTTTTATGGCCAATGTTTAATACCATGTCCATATAAACTTACTAAAATAAGCAACATTTTTTTTGGTGTGTTTGCCTACTTTCCAGCGTGAATTATATTATTTGGATTTGATAACTAGTTGATTTAACTACTTGACACTTGCATGTTTGATTTTTCTGATTGATTACGCACTCTGAAGATTTCTCAATGTGACCATTCAATAGAAAAACAATTATAAACTCCTGTCTCATTCCATCACTTTTTGTTAGATTTTATTATCGTTTGGCTCTTAGTTTGATGTTAAGGAAAGACAAGAAACTAATAACGAAATTGAAAATAAATAAATAAATAAAAATATAGGGCACTTCCCACACTTTCTCTCACAATTGGAAAAGTGTGGGGGGCGCCCTCATACTTTCTCTCATACGGGAGAAAGTGCGAGAGGGGAAGAACCACACTTTCTCTCAATCCCGCACTTTCTTCTTAAGTGAGAGAAAGTGAGCCCCCACACACTTTCTCTAAAGTGAGAGAAAGTGTGGGAATGAGAGAAACTGTGGCCCAACATCAACTTATTGAGAGCAAGGAAAGTTGGCGACAAATTGGCCAAGGGGCGACAGATTGGACAGTGAAATGCGACCCAATCTGTCGCCCTCAAAAACTTAGAATGGGCGAAAGCACTGCTGTTGTTAACTGTTGCCAGAATGATCTTCGTCTGAACACATGCAAATGCACAGATCGGCCTAACGTCAATAAAGACAAGTCTCTGCCTTCTCTTTCGCATACCAGTATTTTCTTTCTCTCTGTCTCTGTGTGGACAACCAGGCTGTAATTAATGTGAAGTTGAATCTTCTCTAAGTATAAAATCGTTTAAAATAATGAGTTGTACATGTCTCATTGATATAAAAAAAAATAAAACTGACTGATTTGACGGAAAAATTTAAAACAAACAAACAATGACCCTAAAGCACTGATCGCACAGGCAGTTGAATTTCAAGCTGAACAAATAATATATTCCCAACTTCCCCTACACTCTCTGTCCCCTCTCCCAGGACGAGATTCTGAAAAACCCAATCACTGGATCTGGCGATAATGAAAGGGGATAAGGAAAGAACTTGGGGTTTTTGTCAGGATAATGATCTGTGGGCTTTGTGGCGCTCATCTGACCATTTGAGATCGAGTGTCCACGCGAGGGACGAGGGGAGGAGAAAAGGGGGGTAATTAATGTCCGCGCCTTATTTTGGTAGGCCCCTGGCTGGCAACCAGAGCGAAACTCAAATTGGACAGGCTCAGAGCCAGGGGATCCTATTCCTATTTTTAACCCACCAATCCCCGCGCTCCCGGAGCAGACGAGAGAGAGAGACCTCTGCCGGCCCAGCCACCGGCGGCTGCCGGTGACGTAGACGCATGGCGTGTTCACGCAAGATCACGCGGTGTCACACTAATTCCGGCAAGTGAGAAATTGGAAGGCCGCCTCCTCTGACAGCCATCTTTCTTCTTGTCACCGGAGGATTGGAGGCCGACGCGGGGTTCCGCGCTTCACTTGTCCCTCGCCCGACCGTGACGGAAACTGCCGGCAGTCTGAATGGGGTGGGGGAGGGAAGGAGGAGGGAGGGAGGGGAAGGGGGGATAACCATGGAGATGCGGAGGTCTCCACCGAAGAGAGAGGGGGGGGGGGGGGGGCGGGCGGGGGAGGGGGGGGGGAGAGGGTTTAAAAACGCTGATTGTTGCTAACTGTCCTGCTGGAACGATCGATGGAATCGATGGATGGAACTTTATGTTCTGAGAGACCACCGCTTTTTTTTTTTTTTTTTTTTTTGTTGTTGTTGTTTTTGTTGTTGTTGTTTTTTTTTTTTGTTTCCCTTCTCCAGGATCGTCTTTGTAGTGACAAAAGGGCAATGAAATTGTTATGACGAAGATCAACATATTCATTTACAAAGGAAAGGGAAAGGGCTGGAAGGAGGGCGTGGGGGGGTGGGGGGGGGGGGGGGGTGGAAGGAGGAAAGTGGAAGTTAACCCGGCTGGCAAGCCTGAAGAGACCTCCCAGGTCGAAACGGCAGTCACTGGCTTTGATGCCGCCTGTGACACAGCGAGGACCTGGACCGACACAGAATGCCCTGCAAAACGGTTCCCACTTACACTATTACCTCTGATTTTCACCCAGAGCTGCACTTTGAACAGTTTTCTTTTGTCTCTCAGCTCTACACCTGACCTTGACTGAAAATATTGTGAGATGTGGTTGATAACTAATGAGAATTGTGTATCACATCATCACTCTGCAAAAGAAAGTTTGTTTTGTTTTTTTTTTGCATGCTTTTTTTTTTTTTGTTCTACCTTGGTTCAGCTTTTTGCTGGCTAGTTAGTTTCATGAATGAGCTGTACTCAAGATTCTTTGTTTTGTGCCTGATAAGCCAATTTGCCTTGTTAAAGTTAGTCTGTGCCCGTAAGCCGCTTGATAAAGATTTGCAATCAATCGAAAGCTTACGCAAAGATGAGCGTTGTGTTCTTGTTCATTCTCTACAAAAGAAAGTTTTGGTAAGCTTTTGACTGTTTTTCAGTTGTTGTTTCTCTGATTTTATTTCCAAGGGAGTTGAACTTCCGCTTATTAAACTGCCAGACAGGTTTGGCAACATCATTCTAACAGGAACGATTTTTGTTTTAATGAAAACAGGTTTAAACACTGTTGTTTTACTTGCGTGTAATAGCTTTAGCAAGATCATTCTAATATGAACGATATTTTTTTTCTTTTACATAATCAACAGATCTTAACGCTGCCATTCTGATTCGATGTATTGTTTTTTATTTTTTGAGTGAGTACATTGTTTTATTTGATATTTATCCCTTTAGAGATGCTGTTATTTTTCGTTTTTTATTTGCTTAGTTGACGCGTAACATGTGGAGGGTGTCTGTGCGCGCGCGCGCCTGTGTGTGTGTGTGTGTTGTGTGTGTGTGTGTGTGTGTGTGTGTGTGTGTGTGTGTGTGTGTGTGTGTGTGTGTGTGTGTGTACGCGCGTGCGCTCGCGTGTGTGTCTGTGTGTGTATGTGTGAATGTATACGTAAGTGTGCGTGTACATGCGTGTGCGCGCGCGCGCGCGTGCGCGTGTGTGTGTGTGTGTGTGTGTGTGTTTATTCGTGTGTGTGTGTGTGTGTGTGTGTGTGTGTGTGTGTGTGTGTGTGTGTGTGTGTGTGTGTGTGTGTGTGACAGAGGAGACAGAGAGAGGGGGAGAGAGAAGGGGAGGGAGAGAGAGTGTGTGTGTGTGTTTGTGACACAGAGAGAGAGAGAGAGAGAGAGAGAGAGAGAGAGAGAGAGAGAGAGAGAGAGAGAGAGAGAGAACCAAACCGACAAAGAGCCAAGCAGCCAACGAGAAATGCTAGTTTGCAGGATCATAATAAGCAATGAATAATCAAATGTGTTGAAAAAGACACAACAACAAAAGAAAAGAGTGCAAACGTTCTCTCTGTGACATTTGGCAACACTCATGTCGCCTACCTTTTGTTGTTGTGTTGTTGCTGTTGTTGTTGTTGTTGTTGTCGTTGTCGTCGTCGTTTTGGCGCGGGGGGTGGGGTGGGGGGGGGGGGGGTAATCTGCGTATTGCTTTTTTTCCCCTAGCTTTATATTATGCACACACTTTTTTTGCCCAATATCAGTAAATCTGTGTGCCACTTCACCTTTCCTTTCAGTTGTATCCATTTTTTCATTCACCCCCTCGCTCTCTCTCTCTTCCCCACCCCTCCCTCACGTTTTTTTTTTCATGAATGTTCTTTTCAGATGACGTGTTTGTCTTATTTCTGGATCTGTCTTTCCTGTATTGTTTCAGATCTGTCCTGGTCTGGTTCTGTTTCTGTTATCGCATTTCTGGGTCTGTCTTTACTGTCTTGTTTCCGGAGTTGTCTTATCTTGTTTCTTGATCAGTCTTTGTTATCTTGTGTCTGGATTTGTTTTGTGTTGACCAGTCTTTGTTATCTAGCGTCTGGATTTGTCTTTGTGGTCTTGGTTTTCTTTATTTGGTCTGTGATTTAGGAACTGGCCCAAACATGGGAAACGTTTGGCTATTTACCAGTGTGTTCTATGTGTTGATATAAATGCATGGTTACCTGCTCCTGTTCCTTAAAAGACAGGAGAGCGTTGACATTTTTTACCGTTACGGATAACTATGATCACATATATAAGTAGAAAACGCTCGTGTTAATCAGCCATTTGCATGGAGCACAAAACTATAAAAAAAAAAAAAAGGGGGGGGGGGGGGTAAATAGTAAATAAAATACGAGCAACCTTTGTCCAGCAGGTCACTTATTGGGGTTGCTTTGATCGCTGCTTCTGATCAGAAAAACAGAAATGGTAACGGTTATCAATACCTAGGATGTTTTTAAACTTATTTGCATTCTTGTAATAGCGTTGAAGATAACGACTAGCTTGCAAACAAGTGTGTCGGGTCTTTAGTCCGATAAACGACTGTTTGGATTTTTAGTTCAAAAAAAAAAAAGGTAACATTTGTAGTAATGGTGGCAGTTCCTGATTGTTAAACAATTTATTTCATGTTACTTATCTATTTATGTATTGATTTTTTTTATTTACTTTATCCTATTTCTTTTCGTACTTTCTATTTCCTTTCGTACTTCTTTCATATCACCCCCATGATAGTTATACAAAATCTCGGAACAAACGAAACCTCACAAGCGTGAAAGGCGTAAACGGATGATGAGTGTTGGCGGGTGGGAAAGTTGGAAAGGGGGGGGGGGGGGGGGGGGGGGGGGGGGGACAAGTGAAGGGCGGGGGGGGGGAGGGGAGGGGGGGTAGGGGGATGTCAGCCGGCGCTTCTCTCGCCTGGCTTGCTCTGACAAATTGATGAAGGGTGTGGGAAATGGGCAAAATGACATGTAAATGGGCAGGGGGTGGCCCACCGGCATTGACCCGTGTTGTTTTTAGTTCCAGCCCGCGTACTGGACGTGAAGTGAAGAAAGCAATCTGCCTATCAAGAGGCGGGCATTACTCATAGGATCGGAGGAGTGGAGGCCCGGGGAAGGGAAGGGGGGGGGGGGAGGGGGGGGGGGGGGGGGGGGGGGGGGGTGGGGGGGGGTAGATTCTAAGGTTTCCGCGGGGAGTGGAAGCTAGCTGTAGATTCTAAGGTTTCCGGAACATGGAGGTAGTGGGAAGGCATTGCCTTGTGTGTCCCGTAGATCTGGAACATGGAGGTAGGGTGTGTGTGTGTGTGTGTGTGTGTGTGTGTGTGTGTGTGTAGTGTGGACGGGAATGAGAGGGTGTGTGAGGAGGAGAAGGTGGGAGGGGGTGGGGGAGGAGGAGGAGAAGGGCGGGGGTGGGGTGGGGGAGTGTTTCTTCACGGTCATCGTCGTTTTGTCTGTTATCGACGATGTCATCGCCGTCATCATCATCGTCGTTATTACAACTATCATCATATATCATCAGCATTTATGACATTACCACCATCGTCGCTGTCGTAGGTATTTAAGTCATAATTGCGTTCTTGTCGTTATCATCAACGCTGTTATCATCTCTTCCTGACGACCAGTTTTGCTAGTCAGTACCATCTCTTCCTAACTGACATTTTGCCAGCTAGCCGTTATCATCAACGCTGTTATCATCTCTTCCTGACTGACATGTTTGCTAGCTGTTATCATCTCTTCCTGACTGACCAGTTTGCTAGTCAGTACCATCTCTTCCTAACTGACATGTTTGCTAGCTAGTCGTTATCATCAACGCTGTTATCATCTCTTCCTGACTGACATGTTTGCTAGCTGTTATCATCTCTCCTGGCTGACATATTTGCTAGCTGTTATCATCTCTTCCTGGCTGACATATTTGCTAGCTGTTATCATCTCTTCCTGACTGACATGTTTGCTAGCTAGCTTGCTTGCTTGTTTGTTCGCATGTTTAATTTTCTCTGACTGTTCACCTATTGATCTTACTGCCAATATCAACCTATCGATTATCTGACTGCTCACCCATTGATATTATCTGACTGCTCACCCATTGATATTATCTGACTGCTCGCCCATTGATATTATCTGACTGCTCACCCATTGATATTATCTGACTGCTCACCCATTGATCTGTCTGCCAATATCAGCCTATCCAGCAGTAGACGTACCTGGGTAGTCATATGCAGTAGGGCGGTATTTCTTTTCCGAATTGATAAGCAGAGCACACACACACACACACACACACACACACACACACACACACACACACATACGCGCGCGTGCGCCCGCGCCCGCGCAGAAAGAAACCTGTAATCCATTACAAAGACGGTGTTCGTCTGTTTCGACTGAAAAGCCGTAAATTACTTGGTTTCTAAGTGACTATTTTGAAGGCTACCTCTCCTCACCTTATATTAGTCATATGTCTAGTTGGCGCACAAAATCTGTAGCAATGACTGCGCAGAAACATGTTGGAAGCTCTTACTGGGGAAAAACTTGGATCTGCTGACACAATTGCAGAGACGTACTAAATGAATTTTCAGTTTAAGCTCCAAAAAGCCTAGCCGGCCTCCTTGAACTTTTTCGGGGCTGTCACCACGGAAGCAAAAAGAGAAGTCACGCCTGTCGTGGTATAGAGAAAAAAGGACATGTACACCAATGCATTTTGCATTGATTACACACTGCTGTCCTTGAATCGTTCTCTCAACGTGCAGCGCCTAATTGACGTCACAGCAGCAGTATCTATTGGCTGTGCCGGATCTCTCTCTCTCTCTCTCTCTCTCTCTCTCTCTCTCTCTCTCTCTCTCTCCGCAGGAAGAGCTTTCTTAGTAGGGCGTTCAACAGTGCACGATTTAAAAACCACCGTAGTGCCTGTGGCGGACATTGTAAACATGGCTTTCCTCACAGCGTATGCGTACAAACTGCTGCCGCCCATACTAGAACTTCAAACACTGTCCATTCATGCGGAAGACACTGTCACAGGAAAATGATGCGATACTGAAGGGAGGACATTCTAACTGGTTAGGGAGATCCTTTTGGAGTAGTTTCCCTTTGAGCCGCCCTCCACCATCCCCCAACACACACACACACACACACACCACACACACGAAATTAAAGGAGGAAAAAAAAAAACTGTTTGAACCATTTTCCTGCATAAAGACGTTACCGAGACTAAAATTAATTTGTCCAAATTTGTGCGGAAAGTCCTAACTCTGTGGAACTGTTGGTCAGAAAAAAGCAAGGGGTGTTGCATCTTGCTCGGATGCCTGATTAAACGTGCTGGCTGGAGTTCTTAGTGCATAAAGATAATGTTTACAGCGTACGCGAAACACACCATCGTAATGTTTAGAGTGTACGCTGCAAGCACGACGATAGCGATTTCAGCACACTGCAATTTACAGCGTGTTCACGTGCGCGTAGACCCGACTGTCCAAAGACATTCTGCCGTTTTTTCTTTCTACCACTTAATGAATTCAATCACCTTTTATACTTGATTTTATGTGGTAGCTGATGGTAAAAGTTGTTATTTTCACAAAAAGAGGTGGTATTTTTGACGCAAAGAGCTTAGAACTAGGAATCTCCGTCCATTTCAGTGTCCGGGGCGGTTAAAATTACTTTTCTTTTATGTCACAGCAGTGCTTTGATATCAGCTGAAAAGTATTTAACAGCACGCTGAGTGCACTGGTCATGTTTTGCCATGACTTCTGTTCTGACAGACGTGAAATAAAAATCACAAATAGCCCGTCGGCAAGGAGAGAGAATTTTTTTTTCTCGGCGGACAGTATGAAACCATGACCGTTCTGAGTGCGACAGCTGTTTCGCTCAGATTATCTCAGTCAGATTACACACAACATCATAAGAGATCGCGAAGAGAAAAATAAAAACATACAACACAGAATACGTTTGGGAGTGGATGGGGCGTGGTGTGTGTGTGTGTGTGTGTGGGGGGGGGGACATGTTAGCAAACGGCACTGCAGAATGGCCAGCCAGTATCTATACCCAGCCAGTATCTGTACCAGCCAGTTATCTATACTAGCCAGTATCTATACCGGTGGTTTCACTACAATGTTGCCAGATGAAAACCAGCTTCTCCTAAAATATAGAAACAGGTGGAGAGGGAAAGGGGCGATGTAAGCTTACAGACTCTCCACAACAAAGACGAGGGAAATTGCCGTAAAAGGCAGGACAAAAATGCAGTGGATGAAATACAAAAAAAAAAAAAAAGACAGTTAAAGAAAAAAAATAAAGCGACGAAAAATAGAGCACCATTAGCTCACGATCTCTAAACGGCGGATATGTAAGTGGTGCTGAAAGACATCCCCCCCCCACCCCCCCACCCCCCCCACCCCCACCCATCCGTGTCTTCCCCACGGGGATCATATGAACCAATGTCAGTCAGATTGCTAGAGAGGAGACTGAAAAGACTGCAGAGTTACTGACAACACGTCAAGGTACAATGACTCTCACAAGAAAAAGGGGAAGTAACGCTTATTTGATGGACAATACGGAACTGACATGTGGATTTCCAACGGAAATGACTACTTCGACTTTACAAATAATAGGAAAAAAGCACACAAAAGCAACACTCCCAGCTCGGTAACAATTAATGTATAAAAAGAAAAAGATAATACTCCCTGGAA
>JADBJO010003119.1:261633-265429 GCA_016801955.1 Conus betulinus
CTGAACACAACACATGATGCACGTGCCACCACTGCCCTCTGTCATCAGAAGGCCTTGCACCAACATCTCAGCACTACTCGAGCTTAAGGGAATGGGGTAGATCAGTCCCTGCCCCGACCCGGAAGGCCACTGTGTAATTTGAGTTTTCGTGGGACGGTGTTGTCTGTAGGCGATTGGAAATCTTCCTCCCTCCCTCCCTCTCTTCTCCCATCCCCGTTCCCCTTCTCAGTATTCTTCAGAACTGGTCAGGGGAAAAAGGAAAATAATCGCTCCTCCATGACGATCTGGGCCCAATAACACTTGGTTCCGATCGTTTGTCCCGTGCACCTAGAAATAATGCTCAGAAACGTAACGCAAAGGTAGCTTACCCAAAATGTCCATTTCAAAGACAGGACACGCGCGAGCACGCATGTGTGTGTGTGTGTGTGTGTATGTGTGTGTGTGTGTGTGTGTGTGTGTTGTGTGTGTGTGTGTGTGTGTGTGTGTGTGTGTGTGTGTGGTGTGTGAGGTGATGACAGGGTGGGATGGTGTGGGGGGAGGGGGGAGTCTGAGGCTGGAAGTAGGGAGAGAGGGAAGAGGGGTGAGACTGCAAGAAGATTTGGCAGGCTGGAGAACGCCACCCAGAAGACACAAATTTTCGTAAGCCCGCTTCTTGGGAAACGAAACCTGTAAAAAGTGCCAGACCTATCGCGCTATTATCAGTCATCACATAAAAGTCATACTAAAGGTTTCTACTGGTCTATTAAAACCACAGGCATAGATCCTCTTTCACAGAAAAGCAAGCAGGTTTCAAGCCAGGAAGCATGAGTGATCAGATCTTCATATCAAGAAATTCTGTGCGTGAAACATCTACAGCGAATTCTTCGGAGGGGAAAAAAACTCGAGAAAAGAAAAACAACATCTCACCCTCACCCCCACTGAAACCCTCATTTACAGCACCACCTCCATCAGTTTTTGTCTTCAAAGAGTTCAAGAAGGCATCGGACAACGTATTGAGGGCGGCAATTGTGTCACCATTAAGAACATCCAACATAATGCCATCATCATCGATCAACTTTATCATAAAGCCACAGGTTAAGTCTAGTTTTATAGGCAACTCTGGCGAGGTGCAGAGAACTGCTGAGTCAGACAAGGATGACTGCTCTCTCCCTTTCACTTCAACGTCTTGTAAGTGATATAAAGACCCACGCTTAAAGAGATCACAAAAGATTGGACAGAACTGGTAGTTGGACAATCACGAACTTACTTCGGTGGTGTTAGTCAGCAGTGTGTGTGTGTGTGTGTGTGTGTGTGTGTGGAAACATGGCTATGTTTCCACACACACACTCGCACTTGCTGACTAACACCACAGTTCTATCTCTGTTACGCCAACAGGTCACTATGGAATGTCTCGTTATCTCCTAGACCGACAGTATGCGATGCTGATGCCTTGGTTCAGGTCTGCGTTGTGCTGAAGTCGTCTTCAAGGAACTCTTTCCAAAGTGAAGTTACCTTCTTTTTCCTTTATGAGTTTATTAGGACTTGCTCTTGCTTCTCATGCCTCGTTCTGCGTTCAGTCACCCAGAGCAACTTTCATCTTCCACAACTCTCCTCTGTCCTGCCTCTGATTGTGACGTGTGTGTCCTGTGTTCTACACTATCCAAGGCACTTCCACAAAGGATTGTCCTGATGCTGTGTTTACTTCAACAATGGATTCATCTATATTCAACCCTCTCAAACAGTGGATCTCTCTAAACCCATGTTCACTTCCACCGTGGCATCTCTCTAAAACCCATGTTCACCTGCCACTGTGCATCTCTCTAAACACCATAAACACCTTCACTAAACCGGTGGATCTCTCTAAACCCATGTTCCACCTCCACTGTGGATCTCTCTAAACCCAGTTCCCACCTCCACTGTGGATCTCTCTAAACATGTTCACTGTGGATCTGATCTCTAAAACCCATGTACCCCCACTGTGGATCTCTCTAAACCCATGTTCAACTTCTCTCTGTAGATCTCTCTAAAACCATTCACTTCGTTCCACTGTAGATCTCTCTAAACCCATGTTCCACCCCCACTGTGGATCTCTCTAAGCCATGTCACCTCCACTGTGGATCTCTCTAAACCCCATGTTCACACTTCCACTGTGGATCCTCTCTAACCCATGTTCATCAGTTGATTCGTCACTGTGGATTCTCTCTAAACCCACGTTCACTTCCACTGTGGATCTCTAAACCCATGGTTCACCCCGTTCCCTGTGGATGTCTCTCTAGCTCTCTAAACCCATGTTCACCCCCACTGTGGATCTCTCTAAACCTATGTTCTACCGCACTATTGATTCTCTCTAAACGGCATGTTCACCCCACCGTGTGTCTTTTCCTTTGTCTTGCATTACTACTTCTTCCATCAACCACCGTGTTCGTCACGCAAAATGGTCCTAAATGGTCGCCATACACATAGCCAAACACATAGGAGCCAAACAAAATAGCCAAACAATCAACTTGGCGGACCTGTCCTCTCAGACAATGGATGCATTGAAATGTGCGCTGACGGTAACGTGCTCGCAGCACCCTTGTATTTGTTCGTCTTCTCAGCTGGGGTGCAAACACTTCGTTCACTGACGTCCGGACGCATCCCTGTGGATAGGCACTGAGCTCAGTGCGTTTACGGCACCACTGGGAAGGGGGGGCTTCTGAGCGATGTTCGGGGGGTGTGTGAGGGGTGATAGCTGCGCCGCTTACGCCCCGGGGCTGGGAGATTCTCAAATGAGCCACGCCGCGTGTCTGTGTCTGCTTGTTGTTGAGCCGTCTGTCATGTCGAGGCTCGCCTAAGGGGTATCCCCATGCAGCAGTAAGTGCCACGTCGCATCCCGGTTTCGTTTGGGCCTCCCTTGCACAAAAAAGTTTTGCGCGCCAAAAAGTCTTATACTTTAGATATGTCACAGGTGGGCCATGCGGCGATATGAGTCACGCTGTGCTTAATGTACTCGAGGCAGATTTGTCAGTCCTGGGACACAATCGAAGGATTGAACATGGGGTGGTGAGAAAATGCCTGGCTTGCCTGGGTGGTCGGCCGGGGGGTGTGCAATGTGGTAGCTGACCTTATGTCCTTCCGTGAGCCTCTTAGAGCAGTCCTGCAAATGTTGTTCGTTTGGAGTGCCTTAACTGGGTTTTCTAGATGTTGGTCGGGGCTTCTTGGATAATTTCCTTCTGCGGTAGTGTCATGGGCCTCACATGTCTGTATGCAGCTGGGAAACTTGACACGTCTGTATTCTTCGATGGATACGAATCCTAAACTGTGGAAGAGAGATTCGCACAGCGCAGGATCTTTTTCTGTCTGTGAATGGTCACGTTGGTCATATGATAGTTGGAAGAAGATGGCAAAGAAAAGAAGGGACTACACAGACCGAGGGTCTTGTCATGCTTGTGCCAAAGTGTCACACTGCCGGTGGTAGTGCAGAAGTCTGGTGGCAGTAAACGAAAAAAAAAAGATTCTTCAGAGCGGAGTCCATTTTGCCTTAAGGTCGTCTCCGGTGTCGCAGAACAAGAAGAGATGACAGCAAGAGCCTGACAAAAAACTACGGTTCTGCCTAATACAGCTGTGACGGGGGTAAAGTGCGGTGGGGATTCATGTAAAGAATAGATAGAGGATGAGGTGAGGTGTTAGGGGACGATTTCAGGAGGAGAGCAGGAAGTGCGGGTTGCCTTGTGTGGCTAGCTAGGGTGGGTAGAAGTGCCAGCGAGAATGGCGAGCTATATGGGGGAAATGGGATTATGGTCATGAAGGTCGCGTTGGCAATGGTCTTCTTCTTCTT
>JADBJO010003120.1:0-5000 GCA_016801955.1 Conus betulinus
ACTTTGTACTGCACCTGCCGTTCAGCCAGTACTACATTACTCTACTTTGTACTGCACCTGCCGTTCAGCCAGTACTACATTACTCTACTTTGTACTGCACCTGCCGTTCAGCCAGTACTACATTACTCTACTTTGTACTGCTGCACCTGCCCGTTCAGTACAGTACTACATTACTCTACTTTGTACTGCACCTGCCGTTCAGCCAGTACTACATTACTCTACTTTGTACTGCACCTGCCGTTCAGCCAGTACTACATTACTCTACTTTGTACTGCACCTGCCGTTCAGCCAGTACTACATTACTCTACTTTGTACTGCACCTGCCGTTCAGCCAGTAGCCAGTACTCTACTTTGTACTGCACCTGCCGTTCTCTACATTACTCTACTTTGTACTGCACCCTGCCACTTACTCCAGTACTACACCTGCCCGTTTACTCTACTCTACTTTGTACTGCACCTGCCGTTCAGCCAGTACTACATTACTCTACTTTGTACTGCACCTGCCATTCAGCCAGTACTACATTACTCTACTTTGTGCTGCACCTGCCATTCAGCCAGTACTACATTACTCTACTTTGTGCTGCACCTGCCATTCAGCCAGTACTACATTACTCTACTTTGTGCTGCACCTGTGGTTTAGCCACCACAGCCCACTTGCCGTTCAGTCAGCATTACTCTTTCCTACTTTGCACTACAGTTTTCGTTCAGCCTGCACCACTTTTCCCTGCTTTGTACTAGGCCTGTCGTTCAGTAAGCATTACATTTTTCTACTTGGCACTACACCTGTCGTTCAGCCAACACTACTTCTCTCAACTTTGTGCTAGGCCCCCCCCCCCCCCCCCTCTCTATTTCTCTCTCTCTCCCTCCCACCCCCTCTCCCTCTGTCACCATTTAGAAATTACACCCCCCCCCCCCCTCTTTCTCTCCCTCTTTCTCTTTCAATTAAGGTCTCTCTAAACAGTATCATGCTTTATCTGCAGTTTGATGTTGGCTGTTCAGCAGATGTTGTTGGTGGATCTGCATCTATCCTTCATGTTCATCATCCCATCCCCATCCTACACACGCTGCACCATCCATTCTGCCGTTGCCTGTACTCATGGCATGTGAGTCACACAGGCAAAATGCCTGCATGACTTATTCCTACAGGACTTATTCTCTTCATGACTTATTCCTACAGGACTTATTCTCTTCATGACTTATTCCATCTTGACTTATTCCATCATGACTTATTCCATCATGACTTATTTCCATCATGACCTATTCCTGCATGACTTATTCCATCATGACCTATTCCTTCATGACTTATTCCTACAGGACTTATTCCTTCATGACTTATTCCATCATGACTTATTCCATCATGACTTATTCCATCATGACCTATTCCTGCATGACTTATTCCTGCTTGACTTATTCCTACAGGACTTATTCCTTCATGACTTATTCCATCATGACTTATTCCATCATGACTTATTCCATCATGACCTATTCCTGCATGACTTATTCCTGCATGACTTATTCCTGCATGACTTATTCCTACAGGACTTATTCCTTCATGACTTATTCCTACATGACTTATTCCTCCATGACCTATTCCTACATGACTTATTCCTACATGACTTATTCCTTCATGACTTATTCCTACATGACTTATTCCTGCATGACTTATTCCACCTTGACTTATTCCTAGATGACTTATTCCATCATGACCTATTCCTGCATGACTTATTCCATCTTGACTTATTCCTGCATGACTTATTCCTAGATGACTTATTCCCTAGATGACTTTTTCCTAGATGACTTATTCCTACATGACATTTCTACATGACTTATTCCTTCATGACTTATTCCTAGATGACTTATTCCTAGATGATTTTTTTCCTAGATGACTTATTCCTACATGACTTATTCCTGCATGACTTATTCCTAGATGACTTTTTCCTAGATGACGTATTCCTTCATGACTTATTCCTCCATGACTTATTCCTGCATGACTTATTCCTAGATGACTTTTTCCTAGATGACGTATTCCTACATGACTTATTCCTCCATGACCTATTCCTACATGACTTATTCCTACATGACTTATTCCTTCATGACTTATTCCTACATGACTTATTCCTGCATGACTTATTCCGTCATGACCTATTCCTGCATGACTTATTCCATCTTGACTTATTCCTGCATGACTTATTCCTAGATGACTTATTCCTACATGACTTTTTCCTAGATGAGTTATTCCTACATGACTTATTTCTACATGACTTATTCCTTCATGACTTATTCCTAGATGACTTATTCCTAGATGACTTTTTCCTAGATGAGTTATTCCTACATGACTTATTCCTGCATGACTTATTCCTAGATGACTTTTTCCTAGATGACGTATTCCTTCATGACTTATTCCTCCATGACTTATTCCTGCATGACTTATTATCCATCATGACTTATTCCTACATGACTTATTCCTACATGACTTATTCTTCCATGACTTTTTCCTACATGACTTATTCCTGCATGACTTATTCCATGATGACTTATTCCATCATGACTTATTCCTACATGACTTATTCCTGCATGACTTATTCCTGCATGACTTATTCCATCATGACTTATTCCTACATGACTTATTCCTCCATGACTTATGCCTACATGACTTATTCCTAGATGACTTATTCCTGCATGTCTTATTCCTCCATGACTTTTTTCCTAGATGACTTATTCCTACATGACTTATTCCACCACGACTTATTCCTACATGGCTTATTCCTGCATGACTTATTCCTGCACGACTTATTCCTACATGACTTATTCCACCACGACTTATTCCATCATGACTTATTCCTAGATGACTTATTCCTGCATGACTTATTCCTGCATGACTTATTCCTCCATGACTTATGCCTAGATGACTTATTCCTACAAGACTTATTTCATCATGACTTATTTCATCATGACTTATTCCTACATGACTTATTCCTCCATGATTTATTCCTCCATGACTTTTTTCCTAGATGACGTATTCCTACATGACTCATTCCTCCATGACTTATTCCTCTATGACTTATTTCTAGATGACTTATTCCTCCATGACTTATTCCTAGAGGACTTATTCCTCCATGACTTATTCCTAGAGGACTTATTCCTCCATGACTTATTCCTAGATGACTTATTCCTAGATGACTTATTCCTTCGTGACTTATTCCTAGATGACTTATTCCTTCGTGACTTATTTCTACATGACTTATGCCTACACGACTTATTCCAATTTCTTGCTACACATGTCCATCAGCCAACACTGTAGTTCCTCACATCAGGTGTCAGTAAGCACCCTCCACTTTCTCTGTACTTCTCACCATGTGTGTTGTTCAGCCAACGCTGCTTGCACTGCTGTGTGTGTGTTGTTTGCCCTTCGCAGGCCAAGATGCCCACCACTTCAGCTCTCACTGGGTGGTGGTGGTGTGCGTCTGAAGATGGCTGATCAGGCCGGTCCTCGCATTGTGTGTGTGTGTGTGTGTGTGTGTGTGTGTGTGTGTGTGTGTGTGTGTGTGTGTGTGTGTGTGTGTGTGTGTGTGTGTGTGTGTGTGTGTGTGTGTGTGTGTGTGTTACAGACATCGTACGCCAACATAGCTTTCCATCTTTTTCGCTCTCCCTAATGTTTCCAATAGGAAAAGAAGGAGGCCGGAGAGGAATCGTATGGGCTGGAAGAGTAGGAGAAGGTAGGAAGCAGGAAAAATGGGGAAGGAAAGAGGATGTGGAAAAAGCCAAACACAGTGTCTGAAAGGAAATCTCCCCAGGGCCATTGACTCCTTGTTTGTTCTGTGTGCTCTTGTGTTGGCATTTCCACAAGGAGATTTGGTGTCGTCAGCACCATTCATTTGGAGTGATGGGCGTGTAATGCACTTCCTCATGTGGGAAAGAGTTACGCTACTTGTTTGTTATTTACGGTATTTGAAGTTATGGACAGAATGGAAAAGGATCTTGTACGAAAAAAAAGGGGAAAAAAAAAGAAGAACAAGAAAAAGGTTAGAAACGTAGGGAGAGTAGGAAGAAGAAAATAGCAATATATGAAGGGGAAAGGTGGGCGTAAGTCGTGTTGACTGAACACGTCACTACATCAATATGAAGGGGAAAGGTAGGAATAAGTCGTGTTGACTGAACACGTCACTACATCAATATGAAGGGGAAAGGTAGGAATAAGTCGTGTTGACTGAACACGTCACTACATCAATATGAAGGGGGAAAGGGTAGGAATAAGTCGTGTTGACTGAACACGTCACTACATCAATATGAAGGGGAAAGGTAGGAGTAAGTCGTGTTGACTGAACACGTCACACACATCAATATGAAGGGGAAAGGTGGGAGTAAGTCGTGTTGACTGAACACGTCACTACATCAATATGAAGGGGAAGGGTAGGAATAAGTCGTGTTGACTGAACACGTCACTACATCAATATGAAGGGGGAAAGGTAGGAATAAGTCGTGTTGACTGAACACGTCACTACATCAAGGTCAAAGCGTGGAACAGTCTGTGCAGGTGTCAGCCTATTTGCGTGACATCGCCTCCTGCAGGTCTCAATGTTCAGTCTGAATGGTCGTCACCCGGTCGAGGAGCCCCGTGGGGGTGAAATTCGATTCCGCCAGGTTCCTGCGCGCAGCCAGTGATAACTGAAAGGTAACTCATCTCCGCAGACGATTTGAACATGCATTCAGAGCATGAAAATGAGTATTGAGTAAAAATGTTTGTTAGCTTTTTCCTCTCCTCTTAAGGAACGGTAGGAAACTAGAATCACACACCCTCCCCTCCCCCCTCCCCCCTCCATGCTAGTGTGTACACATATGACTGAAGTACGGTCGAGTTAATCATAAGAAACATGCACCTGTACACAAACTGATTCGCACTCTTTTACAAACTCATCTGCCTAGACACACGTGGGTATGCACATGTCCACACACACACACACACACACACACACACACACACACACACACACACACACACA
>JADBJO010003120.1:7500-15000 GCA_016801955.1 Conus betulinus
ATGTATGTGTGTGAGTGTGTAAGTAAGTATGTGTGTGTGTGTGTGTGTGTGTGTGTGTGTGTGTGTGTGTGTGTGTGTGTGTGTGTGCGCGCGCGCGCGCGCGTGCGCGCATGTGTATGAACAGCGCCTGAACGCAACCGTGCGTGTATATGCATGCAGAGATATGATCTGTGATATGAACGAGGCGAGAGGGACATATAGCGCGGGGAGGGTGACAAGGGTCAGGAGGACGGGGACAGGGGGGGCGGGGAGGGCGGGGGGTGAGATGAGATGCAGGATCACTGAAGGAGAGCTGTGGGAAAAAGCCAGGCTGAACGGAATGACCCATTTCAAGGAATACCAAATGTATTCAGGTCACACCTCTCACAGCTTTACATACAGCGGTCCGCTCTCTTCTTCCACAGGCGAACAGGAGATTTGATGTCAAACGCAGACTGGCAGCACTGAGTGGAATTTACGAGCACTAACCTTGACTGAATTCATGGAACTTTGAATGCAAGCTGCTGTTAATGACCGCGCTGTAGTTTAAGGACCACTTGCATTCTCTAAGATACGCTGTCTCTTGGTGTCACGCTTGTGAGTAGCCACGGCGACCGACAGGCAACTGGAATGTATTTTACCTATGGTTTATTTTTATGGCTGGTTAGCCTAGCTCCGTTCTGAAATCGTTCCGCTCTGTTTAGCTCTGAAGTAGGTCTGCTCGGTTCAGAGCCAAGTTTTGTTCCATGTTGAAGACGCTCTGCCCCTGTGGAGTCCTGAAGTAGGTCTGCGCTCTGTTCAAAAGCTGTTCTGCGCCGTTGTGAAGATATTCTGCTCTGTGGAGTTCTGAAGTAGGTCTGCGATCTGTTCAAAAAGCTGTTCTGCTCCATTGTGAAGATATTCTGCTCTGTGGAGTTCTGAAGTAGGTCTGCTTTCTGTTCAAAAGCTGTTCTGCGCCGTTGTGAAGATATTCTGCTCTGTGGAGTCCTGAAGCAGGTCTGCGCTCTGTTCCAAAGAGATTCTGTTCACTTCTGAAGGCAATAGTTATGCTCTGCTGAATTGTTGAGAGGTCTGCTCTGTTCGAAGATGGTTCTGCTCCGTTCTGAAGACTTTCTGCTGTGTTTAGCTCTGAAGTGCATCATTCTGTTCTTTTCCAAAGTAGTTCCACTCAGTTCTGAAAGTGTGTTGCTTTGTTCAGCTGTGAAATGAGTCTGCTTTGTACGAAAGCAGTACCCTGCTTTGAAGACGTATTGCTTGGATCAGTTCTGAAGTACGTCTGCTTTGTTCAAAAGTAATTCTGCTCCGCTCTGAAAAATTTTCTGCTCTGCCTAATTCTGAAGTACGTCTACTCTTTTCAAAAGCCGTTTTCTGTTCTGAAGACTTATTCCTTTGTTCAGTTTTGAAATACGCCTGGTATTTTAAAAAGTAGTTCTGCTCCCTCCTGAAAACGTACTGCTTTGTTCAGTTTTGAAATACGTCTGCTTTGTCCAAAAGAGAGATGTCCTCGTCCGTTCTCTGAAGTTAGGTCTTCAATGATTTTGCTTTTCCCACCACACCACCGCGGGGAATAACAAATCCCGTGGAGCGAAAACTCACAACCTGCAGAATGAGATGTATGGACTATCCGCCTCCCCTCTATCCCCTCCCTCACATCCACACACTCCCACTCCCCCCCCCCCCCCCCCCTCACCATCGTTCCCCTAATCCTTCTTAATATCCCACCATCCCCCCCCCCCATTCCCTGTTTCCCCTCTCTCCTTCCCTCGCTTCCCTCCCCCTTTCCTCACCCCATTCCACCCTCACATTCTCCCGACCCCCCTTTCCCTGTCCTTTCCATCCTTTCTCCTGCCCTCCCTTCATCCTCCCCCACCCCTGTCCCCACTTTCCCCTGTCTCCCCCTTTCTCCTTCCATTCTGTCTCTCTCTCATTCTCTGCCCCCCTCCTTCTTTGCTTGGCCCTAAACCTTATTCGAATCCCCTGAAATAAATAAAAGTGGAAGCAAAAAAAGTATGAACCCGGATGCTCTTCTTCTTCTTCTGAGTACGCAGGCTGATACTCCTGCGGACACCCCCTGCATAGACAGGCAAGGATTAATCCCATCTACCTGGATGCTCAAACCAGGGACCTTTAGGTCTGTAGTCGAAACACTCTCCCGACTGAGCTATTCCGGCTGACAATAAGCATAATGTTTTCAGTCTATATGAACACCGACACCGAAGCATGTTTGACTCTCTTTGAAACTTGAGATCATTTCGCTTCGTCATGTTGTCGCATTAAAATGCGACTACAGCGACTTTGTAGCACAAAATGTGGCCGGCACATCAGCGAGTCACTACGGTAAATTTGGAGACGATCAGACCGAAAACTCTTGATCTGTATCACCACCAACAACGACTGCAGACTGCAGAGACAGATGGGACATACATACATACATACATACATACATACAGACAGACAGACAGACAGACAGACAGACAGATAGACAGACAGACAGACGAAACGCGCTTTATATACTAGCTAAAGCCTTTTGCAACTGCTCCGTGACGTTTCATTTCTGGTCCGCCCTAGACCATAAGCGCGTGTTACTGAGCCAGAACAGCACGCGGGGTCGGCCACGTTGTTTTGATTTCTTCTCAATCGTACCCTGGGTCTGGGGTTTGATCCTCGTGTGTAGAAATCTCTAAGGTCAACTGAGTGTTAAGGATTTTTTTTCTTCTTTTTCTACTCCTGCGCATTATTCTGGGGAAGATTGTGGGCTATTACTGGGTAATCCCTGCGTTTAATGGTTGTTAGGTCAGGTAAGTGGATCGTGGTCCGGTTGGACGGGTTAAAGTGATGAATCAGATTGAGCGTTTCTCTTTTGCTCTTATTTCTTTTTTCATGAAAGGGATGGATGAAGGTACCAGCCCATGTCTTGTCCTCACACAAACTCTCCCTCAGCTGTTCCATTATTTTTTGGCCAAAGAGTATTTTGTCTTTTTTTTCTTTTTCAAAAGCGCTGTGGTCTATGTCATGTTCTACGGAGTGTGATGTTCAAACATAAAGGGCAACTCTAGAAGATCCCTTAGACATGCTTGAAAAGGGGTAGGGGTGGGGAAAAAAGCAAATCCCAACCACGTTCTGTTTACGTTTAGCCTGCAATCATTTCTTTTCCCTGCCTGTTTACAATGATAATGAAATGCCCGTGCTAAACAGTATACAAACAATTCTTCACCGTTGAACAAAAAAGTAAGGATATTCCTATCTAGAATGACCACCATACGAAAAAATACCCCCTTAGTAAATGTGTACATCAGGGCAGTTTACATGCCACAAATCTTTCAATTTTACGGTGCATAAATCATAGCTCAGACCAGGACGACACAGTAATGCATTGTATTGTATTGTATTGTATTGCTCTGTGTTGCGTTGCTTGGTGTGGTGTAATGTGGTGTGGTGTGGAGTGGTGTGGTGTGGTGCGATGTGGTGTAGTAGTGTGATGTTGTATTGTATTATAATGTCAGGGAAGGGCAAGTTCTTATTTTACACACACTCAGACAGCACACACACACACACACACACACACACACACACACACACACACACACACACACACACACACACACACACACACACACACACACACACACACACACACACACACACACACACACACACACACACACGCACAAATCCAGTAGAGGTAGTTGTGGTATGTAACCAGTTCAAAGCGTTGTATTTCCACCACCGGATATAAACACTGAAGCCAGCCAGCGCTATTCTTTGTCGAGGAAACGGTTCTATGTCACTCACTGCTGATATATGAAGGGCGTGTGTGTGTGTGTGTGTGTGTGTGTGTGTGTGTGTGTGTGTGTGTGTGTGTGAAGAGATCAATGAGGATCATCTATGAATATAGCCAGGAATCCTTTGGTTTGCTGAAGTGTCGTGGAAGACTTGATCCATTGTTGCTCAATACTGAGAGCCTCTCGCAGGCTGTTAGTCGCCCTTCCGGGGACTGTTTGTAGAAGAGGAAAGGTGAGCTAAATTTGGTGTGTATGAGAGTTAGTAGTGGTTTGTTTGTCTGTGTGTGAGTGGTAGTAGAGAGAGAGAGAGAGAGAGAGAGAGAGAGAGAGAGAGAGAGAGAGAGAGAGAGAGAGAGAGAGTTTTCGCACAATGCACAAACACCATTTCGAAATCATTATCATCTGAAAAGGGACAGTATTTGAGAGAGAGAGAGAGAGAGAGAGAGAGAGAGAGAGAGAGAGAGAGAGAGAGACTCAACTCAATGCCTCAATGATATTTTAATGTCAATAGCTGTGCAGCTGTTATGACATGGGGGCGTGAACTTATTACCCACATAAAGGAAAATTTCTGAACAAAATTTATCCAACAAGTCAAAATTATTAGACATCTGTGTACACACTCACACACTCAAGGTCCAACGTTCTAAAGGTGTGTTGGACAAAAGCAAAAACACAAAGCAATGGCATCTCATAAAACATTACCATTGATTGTCACAGACTCAAAGACCACCAGGCACTGAATAGAAAATAATGTTTACAAGAGGAAATCAGGTTGGAAGCGATTTTTTTCTGATTTTACTAGCTTCGGCAATATAACTTGCTAAGGATTTGATCAGCGATTCGTTTTCAAGTGTCAGTATATGAATCAGATTGCAATTTTGTACAACAGGCACTTGAAACAAGCCAAATTTTCCGCGAATATGTTGGTAAGCATCACAATGGCATAAAAAGTGACTCTCATCTTCAGTGGCGTTTGCTTTGCAGACTGGACAAGTATTTATTGTTGTTGTATCAAGCATAAACCATTTCTTGTTGCAGACAGACCTAACGTTCTTGTTCGAAATCTTGCCAGTGCGCTTCTGTGCCATCTATCTGTTACCACCGATAAATATTTTTCAGGTTGCAGGTTACTCTTAAATGAAAAGAAACCATCTGTATTTTTCATTTCCCTCCATGTAAGAGTGCCAGTTTTGTTGAAACATACAGATCAACCTGTCTTTAAATTCTGAGATAAACAATTCATCGTTTCCTACTTCTTGGCTTAGCCAGACAATGCCAAACCCATTTTCAGTCAACAGTTTCTTTACATTGGATACCCAGTTAAACTTTCCATTGTCATGCTGTTGTAACAACATTATGTACGCCTGTCTACATAACCTTGTGTATGGTAGTTTTAACAGTTTTCAACCAATATTTAATACATTTTACATAGGTGTGTGTATATATAAAGGATACCTTCCGGTTTCCGCATAAACCATTTTATTGGAAGAATGTAAGGGAACACTTAGGAAACGCTTGATTGCAAATGTATGGACACTTTCTATTTCGCTGTTGACCGGCACCCCCCACATCTCTGCTTCATATGTCAATATGGGTGTTATCTGAGTGTCAAAAAGTTTCCAGAAAATCGATGGTTCAACTGAATCTAATTTTCTCAATGTTCTAAGAATTTCGATCACTCCTCTTTTTCTTTTCTACACATTTCTGTCAAAGCTGCATTAAGACTGAGCTTGGTTGTGAATATCAGCCCGAGGTTTTATAACTGTTTGTCACTTTTACTTCTCTGTTACCGTACCACCGTTTTTCGTGTCTAGAAAGATGACCCCCCATTCTAAAAAATCATAATTTATTTTGTTTTCTCCAGATTAACAGTTAATTGTAATCGATCTGCTTCGCCTTTTAATGCTGTCAACTTGTTTTGTAAACCAATTATCGTATCAGAAAGCAAAACAACATCATCTGCAAACAGCATCAGGAAAATTTCAACAGCATCTGGTATCATTTGAATACCGTGTCTATCTCGTTTGTTGATCTCTATCGCTAATTCGTTGATGAAAAATGAGAAAAGCTGAGGGCTTAGTAAACATCCCTGCTTTACACCACGCGGGCAGTCAAAGTAATCTGTTAATTTACCCTTTTGACGTACGCAAGCCACTACAGAGTCGTACACTCCTCCAAGTGCCTTATACATTTTTCCCGTTAATGCCATTATTTCTCAAAATATTCCAAAGAATGTTCCTGTTTACCGAATCGAAGGCTTTTCTAAAGTCGACAAAGGCTACATATAATTTAGCATTTCGGAGTAGATATTTCTGGACAAGTGCGTATAAAGTAAAGATGTGATCTATCGTGCTATAATCTTTCCTAAAACCTGCTTGTTCTTCTATTATTTTGTTTCTTCGGTTTCTGCCCATTTAGTCAGTCTTTTGTTTCAAATATTTGTGTATATTTTACTTATGACGTTTTTGTTAAAGCCACACCTCTATAGTTGTCTGGGTTGTTTGTGTCTCCCTTTTTTATGAATGGGTATGATTATAGATTTAGACCATTCTCTGGGGAACATTCCACGGTCAAAAATAGCATTGAATAATTCAACCAGAAAATCCACTATCCCTGCGCTTGAATGCTTAAACATTTCACCTATGACTTTGTCTGGACCAGGACTTTTTCCACTTTTCAGGTTTTTTTTTTATTCCATTTACGACTTCTTGTTTAGTGATTGGATCATTAAAGAATGACTCTTCGTTTTCCCCCCCTCCGCTAGCTCCTCGTCGTGTTCAGTCACTTCATGTACAGGCGTACTTTGGAAGTCATTGAAAACACTGAAGAATGATCGTACCACTGTTGACTGCTAATCTCATAAAAACCATGCCTTTCCTGCTAACAGCTCTTATTGTTGACCAGAAAAGTCTTGGATCGTGAATTGAGTCTTTAAGCTTCTTAATTTTCGTTTCATTAGACAATCTCTTTTTCTCTCTTTTCAGTTGACCATACTCTTTCCTTTCTTTTATGTAAGCTTCTTTTTGCAGTGCTTTGTATTCAGGTAATTTTGCTCTCCGAAAAGATCTTCTGTTCTTCTTTTCTTCTGTTCGCACTCAAAGTCAAACCAATCATTGCATCGTGTTTTGTTTCTCCCAACCCTCCTAACCATGGACGCTGCAGCCCCATACATTGCACTTACTAAAATGTCGGTCGCCCTGTTAACATCCGTGGGAAGAATCAGTCGTGCTGTATTTCAAACACTCTTTAAATTCATCAGATTCCATTTCCTCTTTGTACAACCCACAACACTCTTCAGACCACACTACCTTTTCTTCTTCTATGTGTTCAGACTGCGGTATCTGGGGCACACAACCTTCACTCAAACAATTCCTCCAAGACAATTCGACTGGTAGATGCCAAGAGTATAAACTCTCCCCAACTTGTAAATTACACATGTCCGATACCTCATCTGAAACAATAAAATAGTCGATAACACTGTTTCCCTGGGGTGACACAAATGTAAATTCACCATTCTGATCATTGACACAAGACCCATTGATAATGCTCAGATCAAATAAAGAACAAAAAATCCAAAGTGAATTACCGAAATTATTTACAAGCAAATCCTTTGAAAACACGCCTACCACTTTCTTTCGCATCCTCCTCCCTTTCATCGCTGGACAAAAAACGGATCATGCTCTCCAGTCGCACTTGCTCTGATCCCGGTCTCGCATTCATATCTCCCCACTCCATCATA
>JADBJO010003120.1:20000-22500 GCA_016801955.1 Conus betulinus
AACGTGTCTTCTACCCACTCAGCAGACGTCGAAGAGGACAGACACATGGACGTGTGACTGGATGGGGAACGCTGAGCCCAACACTGGACACAATACACACTACTTTCACAGACACGGGAACTCGTCCAGTGACTCGCTTCATCCTTGCGGCGAACGATGTTAAGGGGCGAAGGGTGTGTTAAGAGGCGAAGGGTGTCAAGAGGCGAAGGGTGATAAGAGGCGAGGCGAGGGTGTCAAGAGGCGAAGGATGATGAGAGGTGAAGGGTGTTAGGGGGGCGAAGGGTGTTCAGAGGCGAAGGGTGTTAAGGGGCGAAGGGTTGTTCAGAGGCGAAGGGTGTTAAGAGGCGAAGGGGTGTCAAGAGGCGAAGGATGATGAGAGGGCGAAGGGTGTTAAGGGGCGAAGGGTGTTCAGAGGCGAAGGGTGTTCAGAGGCGAAGGGTGATAAGAGGCGAAGGGTGTTAAGAGGCGAAGGGTGTCAAGAGGCGAAGGTGATGATGAGAGGTGAAGGGGGTGTCAGAGGCGAAGGGGTCAAGAGGCGAAGGATGATGAGAGGTGAAGGGTGTTCAGGGGCGAAGGGTGTTAAGAGGCGAAGGGTGTTAAGGGGCGAAGGTGTTAAGGGGCGAAGGATGTTCAGAGGCGAAGGGTGTTCAGAGGCGAAGGGTGTTAAGGGGCGAAGGGTGTTCAGAGGCGAAGGGTGTTAAGAGGCGAAGGGTGTTAAGGGGCGAAGGATGTTCAGAGGCGAAGGGTGTTAAGAGGCGAAGGGTGTTAAGAGGCGAAGGGAGTAAAACCAACGGGCGCGAGACAAAAATTCATATTTACAGTGTGACTACTTCTTCAAGGTCTTGTTGCTGCCGAACGTTTTGATCGTTTCGTTTCGTGTACCAATCAGAAAACGTCACTGCTTTTCGTGCACCAGTCGCAGGACTTCTCAAACGTCGATTTTTTTTTTTCTAGTATGAGAAAGAGCTCCGATGTTGTGTAGCGAGCAGTCGCCTATTGCTAGCCCCGCTCGCCGTTAGAGTGTTATGAAGCGGTAACACTCGCCAGGCAAGCGACAATTATGGCCGCCGCCTTTCTGAGGAACGCTTCCCTGGACCTGATGTTAATACAGATGGCACAGTGTGGGGTTTTCACAGTGGCCATACGTGTTTCTCTATACAAAGGGTTGTAACTGCGCGCTCAACTCTTCTTTGATTGGCCATAATGTTCGCGCGCGTTTTTCTCTCTCTCTCTCTCTCTCTCTCTCTCTCTCTCTCTCTCAGCACTGAAAAATCTGGACCGGTAAGTTAGCACAAAAAATAGCAACTCTCTCTCTCTCTCTCTCTCTCTCTCTAATTTCCCAGTCCATGTTTCTTCAGTGCCTGAAGACTGACCGCGGGCCTGTTGGACCCACGGACAAAGACATGCGCGTGCAGTTGCCAGTGAAACCGAACCTGTACTGGTGCCAGACGCGAGAAGAAGACAGACAGAGTTGGGCTGCTGGTTTAGAATGACAGACACAAGGGACAGAGTTGGCTGCTGGTTTAGAATGACACAGACACAATGACAGAATTGGGCAGCTAGTTTAGAATAACACAGACACAATGACAGAATTGGGCTGTTGGTTTAGAATGACAGACACAATGACAGAATTGGGCTGTTGGTTTAGAATGACAGACACAATGACAGAATTGGGCTGTTGGTTTAGAATGACAGACACAATGACAGAATTGGGCTGTTGGTTTAGAATGACAGACACAATGACAGAATTGGGCTGCTAGGTTAGAATGACACAGACACAAGCAGAGAATTGGGCAGCTGGTTTAGAATGACACAGACACAATGACAGAATTGGCTGCTAGGTTAGAATGGCACAGACACAATGACAGAATTGGGCTGTTGGTTTAGAATGACGGACACAATGACAGAATTGGGCTGTTGGTTTAGAATGACAGACACAATGACAGAATTGGGCTGCTAGGTTAGAATGGCACAGACACAATGACAGAATTGGGCTGTTGGTTTAGAATGACACACAGGCACAATGACAGAATAGGGGCTGCTGGTTTAGAATGACGGACACAATGACAGAATTCGGCTGTTGGTTTAGAATGACACAGACACAATGACAGTATTGGGTTGTTGGTTTAGAATGACAGACACAATGACAGAATTGAGCTGCTGGTTTAGAATGACAGACACACACAATGACAGAATTGGGCAGCTGGTTTAGAATGGCACAGACACAATGACAGAATTGGGCTGTTGGTTTAGAATGACAGACACAATGACAGAATTGGGCTGCTCGTTTAGAATGACAGACACAATGACAGAATTGGGCTGCTCTGTTTAGAATGACAGACACAATGACAGAATTGGGCTGTTCGTTTAGAATGACAGACACAATGACAGAATTGGGCTGCTGGTTTCGTTTAGATACAGGCACAATGACAGAGTTGGGCTGCTGCTTGTTTAGAATGACAGACACAGTGACAGAATTTGGGTAGCTGGTTTAGAATGA
>JADBJO010003120.1:42500-45000 GCA_016801955.1 Conus betulinus
TTGCCGGTGTCCCAGGCATTGGCGCTGTCCTCATAGCGTGCCGGTGTCCCAGACATTGGCGCTGTCCTCATGGTTTGCCGGTGTCCCAGGCATTGGGCTGTCCTCATGGTTTGCCGGTGTCCCAGGCATTGGCGCTGTCCTCATGGTTTGCCGGTGTCCCAGGCATTGGCGCTGTCCTCATAGCGTGCCGGTGTCCCAGGCATTGGCGCTGTCCTCATAGCGTGCCGGTGTCCCAGGCATTGGCGCTGTCCTCATAGCGTGCCGGTGTCCCAGGCATTGGCGCTGTCCTCATAGCGTGCCGGTGTCCCAGGCATGGCGCTGTCCTCATGGTTTGCCGGTGTCCCAGGCATTGGCGCTGTCCTCATGGTTTGCCGGTGTCCCAGGCATTGGCGCTGTCCTCATGGCGTGCCGGTGTCCCAGGCTGGGACGGGACAAGCGGCTTGGGCCACTGGAGTCACACTGGAGATAAGGTAGAATATAAAAAAAAAGCCCAGACACTTAACAGAAAATTAGTGTGTGTTGCTTATGCAAAAGAAGCGATCAGTATGCAGTGCATGCTACGTTATGCCGTCCAGTTTGGCCAGAATTGCGTAAGGACTGGGTATTACCTGGAATTCATTGCGATCCAAGTGTTGATCAAATAAGAGACCGTTTTGTCAACACGTTGAAGACATCTTTAAGAGTCGTGCGATTTTTTGTTTACTCTGTATATAAGTCCTGACGTTCGGCGAAATGGCTCCATAATAGTAGTTATGAAGCTGAATACATTGCTTTCATTTAGTCATATTTTCTCGCTTTTTTCTTTTTTCCTTTTTGTTTTGTAATGTAGAAATCTATAGTATCCATAGCCTCACCATAGAAAGATGAATCATACTGACTGTAAAAAAATACTGATAGCAGGGCTTTATAACGTGTCGGAATCTCTCTCTCTCTCTCTCTCTCTCTCTCTCTCTCTCTCTCTCTCTCTCTCTCTCTCTCTCTCTCTCTCTCTCTCTCTCTCCCTCTCCCCACCCCCTCCCACCTCCCCCTTGCCCATCCTCGTCGGCTTAGTTTCCGTCTTTTTTACGCGTGCATGTACACACCCAGCTATAGGGATTAGGGTGTGGGGAGGAATAACACGTCATTATGCCTTGTTGTCAAGTACAGGGAATAAATCTGTTCCTTCACATCAAATACAGTTTTTGTATCGCTCACATTACTTCCATTAGTTTACGGCGTTGGGATTAAGTGGAATCAAGGGCCAGGCTTTTTATGGGAAAAAAAGCTTCAGTTTTGTTCACTCCTTACTTATATATATCACGCATCAGAGAGAGAGAGAGAGAGAGAGAGAGAGAGAGAGAGAGAGAGAGAGACTTGTATACGAATGCGTGTGTGTGTGTGTGTGTGTGTGTGTGTGTGTGTGTGTGTGTGTGTGTGTTCAAACGAACAATGCAGGTTAGCCTCTCAAAGCCTTGGTTTAGTGCGGTCGATGGCTTTGTCATACCAGTGTCCTAAGCCAGGCGTTGAGGGGACGCAGAAGCTTCATAAAGACGAGGAGTTGGCGTCGTTATTGCGTGGAGGTCGAAACGGAACGCTGACAGCAGCAGTGCATAGAATGTAGGATTTTCATCACGAAAAGAAAAGAACAAGAAACCTTGTGGTTTGATATTGGAGCTCTTTTCTGTTCACTCCTCCATCCTCTCCTCCTCTCTCTCTCTCTCTCTCTCTCTCTCTCTCTCTCTCTCTCTCTCTCTCTCTCTCTCTCTCTCTCTCTCTCTCTCTCTCTCTCTCTCTCACACACACACACACACACACACACACACACACACACACACACACACACACACACACACACACTCACTGACTCACTCAGCCACGCACGCACGCACGCACGCACGCACGCACGCACGCACACGCACACACAATATATATATATATATATATATATATATAGAATAAGTTGCCCGTAGTGGGATGGTCATCGTAATATGCGTAATATGGAACCGATTGCTCAGTTTAGAATAAATGTGTATAAAACGGACAGCCCATTATGAATACGTTGGCCCGTAATGGAATGGGCAGCCCTTATGGAATCGTCAACTCATAATGAAATAGGTTGCCCATTATGGAATCGTCAACTCATAAGGAAATGGGTTGCCATTATGGAATCGTCAACTCGTAAGGAAATGGGTCGCCCATTATGGAATCGTCAACTCATAAGGAAATGGGTTGCACATTATGGAATCGTCAACTCGTAAGGAAATGGGCAGCCCATTATGGAATGTCGTCAACTCATAAGGAAATGGGTTGCCCATTATGGAATCGTCAACTCATAAGGAAATGGGCAGCCCATTATGAAATATCGTCAACTCATAAGGAAATGGGTTGCCCATTATTGAATCGTCAACCCATAAGGAAGTGGGGCAGCCCATTATGGAATCGTCAACACATAATGGAATGGGCAGCCCATTATGGAATTATTAGCCCATAGTGGAACAGTCAGACCATTATGAATCGTTGG
>JADBJO010003120.1:60000-65000 GCA_016801955.1 Conus betulinus
GGGGGCTGTCAACACTGGTATGAGGGGGCTGTCAACACTGGTATGAAGGGGCTGTCAATACTGGTATGAAGGGGGCTGTCAGTACTGGTATGAAGGGGGTGTGTCAGTACTGGTATGAGGGGGGTGTCAGTACTGGTATGAAGGGGGTGTCAGTACTGGTATGTATGAAGGGGGTGTCAGTACTGGTATGCAGGGGCTGTCAGGACTGGTATGAAGGGGCTGTCAATACTGGTATGAAGGGGGGCTGCCCATACTGGTATGAAGGGGGCTGTCCATACTGGTATGAAGGGGCTGTCAGTACTGGCTCCTGCAACCCCCTGGTCAGGAGGAAAGCCTGGCAGACCCAAGGAACGGAAATCAATAGAAACTAAGAAATAGGAAGCCTGTGTGGACAGAGAGAGAGAGAGAGAGAGAGAGGGGGGGGGGGGGAATGAGGGTGCTGATAAATCAAACTGATTCTTACACGCGGCGAACACCTCACAGACCCTTCCTGTTGATCGCCTGGCCGACCACCCTGACAGAGCTGAGCGGAAAGCTGACGGAGGTGGTTCCGTGGAAATAGAGATCTGCTTCGCCCGTGGCTCTCTGGCATTCCTTCTTGACGTCAGTGTGTGTGAGTGTGTGTGTGTCGCTTGACTCCGCAACTTGAAGCCCTCGGCGTCAATGCCACCACCGGTCTGTAGGTGAAGTCAACGTGATCATCTCCCACAGGTTTTCTTTTCCAACACAGCCCTCGTGGGATGATCTGTGTACAGGTTCAGGTGGACTGTCAAACACAGGGTTTGTTGGCAGTTACTCTGAGGTGTTGTTCCGTGGTGGTGGTGGTGGTGTCGTTCAAACTGGGGGTGGGGGGGGAGTTCTTACCTGACTTCGTTCTTGAATGCAGTGTTCGCTTTGACACAACTGTGGTTCGACTATCAGATGGGTTCGGTTGGCTGGTTTGTTGACAAACTCGATGAATGCGAACGGTGTGCCTTGATGATATCGCTGTACTGTTGACAAAAAGATCGTCAGACTCTGGTGGACCGTTTTGTGTGAAATGGCAGTGATGTTGGGTGAGTTGTGTGTGACAAGTTGGAACTTCCAAAAGCTGACAGGTATAATGATGGTAACATTCGTCAACCACAGTCGTTGTAATTCTGCGTCACAAGGAACCGTCCCCCGTGCAACGTGACTGAGCAGTGCGACAGTGACGGACATGTCACATCATTGAACTGGCTGCCAGCAGTTTGTCAAGACGGATCTCTGACACTGGATCCGGATCGTGATCTGTTGAGGGGTAAAGTGCTACGTGTACCTCACTTCATGGCGGAAAATCATCAGGCTTAAATGCCGACCATTGTTTGTCAGCGCTTTGTGTTTTTTTTTTTTTCATCTGACGTTGGAGGAATACTGGTTTAGAGTGGCTGGTTATTGCACGGTGAAAACAGTGACGGAGAGAGTGACTGGTTATTGCACGGTGAAAACAGTGACGGTGAAAACAGTGACGGAGAGAGTGACTGGTTATTGCACGGTGAAAACAGTGACGGAATGAAACAGTGGCGTAGAGAGTGGCTGGTTACTGCACGGTGAAAACAGTGACGTAGAGAGTGACTGGTTACTGCACGGTGAAAACAGTGACGTAGAGAGTGGCTGGTTACTGCACGGTGAAAACAGTGACGGTGAAAACAGTGACGTAGAGAGTGACTGGTTACTGCACGGTGAAAACAGTGACGGTTGAGAGTGGCTGGTTATTGCACGGTGAAAACAGTGACGGTTGAGAGTGGCTGGTTACTGCACGGTGAAAACAGTGGCGTAGAGAGTGGCTGGTTACTGCACGGTGAAAACAGTGGCGTAGAGAGTGGCTGGTTACTGCACGTGAAAAACAGTGACGGTTAAAAAAAAAAGTGACGGTGAAAACAGTGACGATTTAGAGTGGCTGGTTACTGCACGGTGAAAACCGTGACGGTGAAAACAGTGACGGTGAAAACAGTGACGGAGAGAGTGGCTGGTTACTGCACGGTGAAAACAGTGACGGTGTGAAATAGTGACGGAGAGAGTGGCTGGTTACTGCACGGTGAAAACAGTGACGGTGAAAACAGTGACGTAGAGAGTGACTGGTTACTGCACGGTGAAAACAGTGACGTAGAGAGTGACTGGTTACTGCACGGTGAAAACAGTGACGTAGAGAGTGACTGGTTACTGCACGGTGAAAACAGTGACGGTGAAAACAGTGACGTAGAGAGTGACTGGTTACTGCACGGTGAAAACAGTGGCGGTGAAAACAGTGACGTAGAGAGTGGCTGGTTATTGCACGGTGAAAACAGTGACGTAGAGAGTGGCTGGTTACTGCACGGTGAAAACAGTGACGGGTGAAAACAGTGACGACGTAGAGAGTGGCTGGTTATTGCACGGGTGAAAACAGTGACGTAGAGAGTGGCTGGTTACTGCACGGTGAAAACAACAGTAACGGTGAAAACAGTGACGTAGAGAGTGGCTGGTTACTGCACGGTGAAAACAGTGACGGAGAGAGTGGCTGGTTACTGCACGGTGAAAAACAGTGACGGTGAAAATAGTGACGGAGAGAGTGGCTGGTTACTGCACGGTGAAAACAGTGACGGTGAAAACAGTGACGTAGAGAGTGACTGGTTACTGCACGGTGAAAACAGTGACGTAGAGAGTGACTGGTTACTGCACGGTGAAAACAGTGACGTAGAGAGTGACTGGTTACTGCACGGTGAAAACAGTGACGGTGAAAACAGTGACGTAGAGAGTGACTGGTTACTGCACGGTGAAAACAGTGACGGTGAAAACAGTGACGTAGAGAGTGGCTGGTTATTGCACGGTGAAAACAGTGACGTAGAGAGTGGCTGGTTACTGCACGGTGAAAACAGTGACGGTGAAAACAGTGACGTAGAGAGTGGCTGGTTACTGCACGGTGAAAACAGTGGCGTAGAGAGTGACTGGTTATTGCACGGTGAAAACAGTGGCGTAGAGAGTGGCTGGTTACTGCACGGTGAAAACAGTGACACTGAGAGTGGCTGGTTACTGCACGGTGAAAACAGTGGCGTAGAGAGTGGCTGGTTACTGCACGGTGAAAACAGTGACGGAGAGAGTGGCTGGTTACTGCACGGTGAAAACAGTGACGGAGAGAGTGGCTGGTTATTGCCCGGTAAAAACAGTGATGGTGAAAACAGTGACGGAGAGAGTGGCTGGTTACTGCACGGTGAAAAACAGTGACGGTGAAAGAGTGACGGTGAAAACAGTGGCGTAGAGAGTGACTGGTTACTGCACGGTGAAAACAGTGACGGTGAAAACAGTGACGGAGAGAGTGGCTGGTTACTGCACGGTGAAAACAGTGACGGAGAGAGTGGCTGGTTACTGCACGGTGAAAACAGTGACGGTGAAAACAGTGACGTAGAGAGTGGCTGGTTACTGCACGGTGAAAACAGTGACATTGAGAGTGGCTGGTTACTGCACGGTGAAAACAGTGACGGTGAAAACAGTGACGGGGTGCAGCCGCATGTGAATTGATTCTCCTCTTTAGAAAGCGCCCGCCAGTCGTCCCATAATGCTCCCGCGCTGTTCCGGATTGCCTTTTCGATCGCCAAAACGTTCGGACGGGAAACGGAGAACGATTGGTGAATAACAAGTCAGTCAAAGGTTTTTTCTCATTGTTGGGCAGTGACAAGTTAAGAGGATCTGGCCACAGGCGGCTGACCCGCGCTGTTCTTACAGCTCTGATTTGGCCATGAAGCGGGGACACGGGTTTTTTTCGCTTGGCTGCTGCGCTACACGGCTCTGAACGGGTGGATCGAGAGCTGAGCACACAGCGGGTGGAAGTAATTAGGATTAGCCCTGCTGCTCGGGGACCCTGGACACAGGCTGGCCTGGTCAGCAGAGGCCGGTTAATCCCCCTGCCTGTGTCTCATGCTGGCCTCGGCCCGTGGTTTCGGGTCTCCATATCAATCATGGCGTCCTCACTCGCGCACCTTCAGCACCAAAGGCTGAACAACCCGTTGGAGGAGTGTGTCGCTTCTTCTTCTTCTTGGGTCTCCCTGTAGGTCGTGTGGTCTGTTTATACTCTTGTTCCTGCGGAATATGTCGGCGACGTATCTCCTTCTCTTCCGGTGAAACAGGCGTGCAGCGGAGAAGCTAAAGCAGCGAATTATTTCGTCACTGGGTGGAAAGATTCCGAGTGAGGTGTGGAACCTTGGGAACATTTTGTCGTGTTTTTCTACATTGCTTTGTTGAGGTGTGGAACCTTGGGACATTTTGTTGTGTTTTCTACAGCTGCTGTGTTGAAGAGGTGTCGGGAACCTTGGGAACATTTTGTTGTGTTTTCTACAATTGCTGTGTAGAAGAAGTGTTGTGGACCTTGGGGACACTTTGTCGTGTTTTCTACAATTGCTGTGTTGAAGAGGTGTTGGAGACCTTGGGGACATTTTGTTGTTGTGTTTTCTACAATTGCTGTGTTGAAGTGGAGCATTGCTTTACAATTTTCAGTCGGCGTACAACGCCAGCTTATCACCAGATTTGTAACTTTTCTTTTCCCTGGCTAATAACCAGAGGCATGCAACTGTGCAGACGTGGTTAAACCTTGTTACCGTGATAAGCTTTCTCTTCACCAAAGCCAGAGCGCTTTTCCTTCAAACCTTTACCCTCCATTCTTCCTTTTTCCCCAATTCTCTGTGCCGGGGATTCTTTCTACCAGCGCACAACGTATCTTCAGAATCTCCCACCGCGTGTTCTCATCACCATCATACCATCCACCACGTCGGAGACCCAAGAGTAGACCCCCCCCCCCCCCCCCTCAACCCAGTTTCCATCCAGAGGGCTCTGGCCGCTTCCCCCCTAAGCCATCGATCCCAACTCGCATGCCGAGCGGGATCTGGTAGAGGCCCAGCAGGTGTGTGTCCACGAAGCGGAAGGAAGCTGTGCACAGCGCTGCGCCCATGAAGTCAGCCATGGTGCTGCAGCGCTACTACACCGACTACCCGCTGCCGCTGCGCTACTCCCAC
>JADBJO010003120.1:72500-82500 GCA_016801955.1 Conus betulinus
TCCTCACCCCCACACCTTACCGCAATACCCCCTTCATCGCCACCTTCAACCGACAAGATCAACAAGTCTGGGTGATCGCCTAACGAGTGTTGTAAAAAAAAAAAAGAAAAGACGGCACCAAAAAAGGCGTGGGCATTAAAAAACCCAAGCAAAGATGTGCTCGGACCGTTTGAACGCCAGGACCAGGCCCAGAGCTCCATGACAGAGGTAGGCCTACAATCTTTACCTCAAGATAAACTGAAGACGGAAAAACAAAAAAGATGTCAGCACCCAGACGGAGGTCAGTGAGTCTGTTTCGTCTCAATGATTCAATCGCTTTTCGAGCGCATTGACAGTTTAGAAAAGACCGTGAAAATCCAGACTGACGCGATTAAAAACTTAGCGCCGAGTCTTGTCTTACAAAAAGAACTAAAGAAGACCGACACATGCCCCTCAGTTGAACTCCCTAGCTCCCATACGAAGCCGGGAAAAACTTTCGCGGATGCTGTAAGAACTGCTCCACTGACCCCTGCACCAAAAACATCGGGCAGAACAACAACGATAAAGCAGAAAGAAAAAAAAAAAACAAAACGAAACAGAACAAAAGCAAATTAGAGAGCTGAAAACTGACGTCAATGATAGCAGTCCACGCGTGACGTCAAAGCGGAAAAGAATGTTCGAAGAGTCACAATAGGGAAAAGCTCCCACAAGTCATTCTTTTGGGCGATTCTGTCTTCAGTGGTATCAAAGCAAAGAGACTGGGTTGGTCCTACGACTTGTATGTCCGGTCGGGTAAATGCCGTACCACCGAAGATATTCAAAAAACTTTTAAATGTACCACAGCCGTAATCGAAAAAAGGAGGAGGAAAACCAGTAGATATAGACGCAGTTTGTTCATTGTGGTATAAATGACATCAGATCGTCAGATCCCAAAACCACGTCTCAAAAGTTCACAAAAGTAATCAAGACCATCGCTGCTGACCATCCCAACATCAAAATTGTTGTCAGCAAAATCATCCCCGTGCGTGACTCCCAACTTGATGTCAAAAGAGAACTTTTTTTAACGCCTTTCTAAGTGAAGGGTTACAATCTATACAGAACGTCTCTTTCATCAACCACTCTAACTTCTCCACCCACGGCAAATTCATGAGGGATGACATCCACCCCAACCCCCGTGGTTCCAGCATCTTGGCGGGCAACGTGGGCCGACATCTGAGGGACATTTTCTGGGAGAGACCGCGAAGAACATCACGCCCTCCTCCTCCCATGTACCACCAGCACTGGCGTTCACCCCAACAGCCTAGCTTCCGCAGATACCCTCCTTACCCACGATATGGAAGATCATGGAACATGTTCGAACTTCTTGAGCTTGAGGATTCCTCTAAAATCACATTTCCATAAGAAATGTTGTCTTGGCTTAGTACTGTCTTAGCTTTGTATAAGCTTCAACAGTGCAATGACTGGCTATTGACTGTCTTTGGATTATATTTTTGAGACTTGTTGCCATCACGAAATATTGTTCTCGTTTAGTTGATTGATTAACAACCACCCCCCCTCCACCCCACCCCACCCCCCCCCCTTTTTTTTTTTTTTTTTTTTTTTTTTTTTTTTTAATCTAGTGTATTTCTCTGAGTTATATTTATCATTTTTACGTGAGGTTCATTCGTGTTATTTTAAAAACAAATAACTGAATTTCTTCACAGTTTCCTTTTTCCCTTATCATGACAAAGTCTGTTCCCATTAAGGTTTTACAATGGAACTGCAGGTCTATAAGAACAAACCTGTCTTATCTAACTCAACATCTTGTTTCTTCAAAGTACCAGGTTCTGATTTTACAATCTTTGAATGTAAACCAAAACAGCCTACCTAAACTGGTAATTATTATTATCCACCAGTGCATGAGATAGTAAATATAACAGAAAATATTAAGACAGCTATATACATTAATGAAAAAATACAGTATACAGTGTGCGATTCCCCAGCCCCTAAGAATGATCTTAATTCTTTCATGTGCTGCAAGTCTAAAGTTTAATGATCAACTTATAAATGTTGTTTCTGTCTACTTACCAAAAGGCCCAACAGAAACTAACATGGAATGGATTCGTACAATACAAAATCAAAATCAAAAAAAAAGTGGCTAATTTTTGGAGACTTTAATGCACACTCTCCTTTTTGGGAGAAAAACTGCACTTTTATCACTAGTCACAGATTTTTAGAAAACATAGTAGACTCAAATCTTTACCTTTTAAATGATGGAAGAGTGACTAGAATTCCAGACAATCCAAATCATAGAGCCACTGCCATTGATCTATCTTTGATATCCCCTGCTTTGGGCCCATAATTGTACATGGGAACCACTTTGCGACACTTGGGAGTGATCATATACCCATTGTTACCACTGTCAATGATCAACAAATATCTAGCGAAAGAGATGAAGATGTCATTCCTAATACAATTATAACTTTGCAGACTGGAGAACATTTAGAGCTTTTTTTTTATGTGCACAAAACATAGATTGCATTAAAGATGATGACATAGACATTTATTACTCAAAATTTACAGAAACAGTACTAAATGCTGCTGATTATGCCATTCCTAAATATGCAGCTCGCAAATCAGATAAACATGCAGGGAATGTATGGTGGAATGATGAATGCCAGAAGGCCGTTGACAAGAAAACAGAAGAATATAAATTATATCTACAAAATCCTGGACCAAAAACGCATGCTTCAATGAAGAAAGCAAATGTCATGAGTAATAGAACGATTGCAAAAGTCAAGCGGGAATATTGGTCTAATTTCTGCATCTGCACCAATGAAACACATACCCATAAAGACTTACAGAGGGTGTGGAAAAAGTTTAATGAATGAAAAACGGTGTTCATTTGCCACACTGTCCAATCAAATTTGATGGTAATGATTTACCAAGCAATTCAGAAAAGGCAGAATCATTTGTAGATATGTTTGCTGATATAATGAATGCAAGCAAACTACCAAAAAATCATAAACTTTTCAGGGAAAATGAAGAAAGAAATGATGACTATCAAGATCCACAGCGGAAAGATGATCTTTATGTCAATGCTCCAATTACTATATACGTGAGTTGAGAGAAGCTATACTTTCCCTGAAAAAAAAAAAGTCATCAGTAGGCATGGACGCTATTTCTAATATCTTACTTAAACAATTGCCAGACAGTTGGGTAATGTTGCTACTACACGACTTATTTCAAAAGTGTTGGGAACAGGGACAAAACCCTAAAATATGGAAACATTCTATCATAATACCGATTCCTAAAGAAGGAAAAACGAAAAGTAATAAGAATAATTACAGAGACCTATATCATTAACTTCGCATGTAGGCAAACTTATGGAAAAGATAGTTTTTAAACAGACTAATATTCTATTGTAATAAAAACAAAGTGATCCCCCAAAACCAAGCCGGTTTCCGAAAGGGTAGGTCAGCCATTGATCATCTTGTCAAACTGACTACACAGGTAAAGCATCAGTTTGCTCGCAGAAAGAATATTCTAGCAACCTTTTTTGATATAAATAAAGCATATGATCGTGTTTGGCATCATAAATTACTATATAAATTGAAACAAATTGGTTTGTCTGGGAACATCTACTTTTACATAAAAGACTTATTGATGAAAAGAAGCATGCAAACAAAGGTGGGAAATTCCTATTCGACTACACGCATGCTTACAATGGGTATTTCCACAGGCTCGGTAATAGCGCCCCATCTTTTTAATATATTACTTCATGACCTACCTCAATGCTTGTCAAAAAATGTCAACTTAGTACAATATGCAGATGATATTTGCATGTGGATGAATGTGTCCATGTCCATGAAAAAGAAGTCACCAAAAAGAGAGATAAATTACTATAGAAAAGCTTATCAAATGGAATTAGATAAATTAAATAACTACTTGCTTGAAAATGGACTAACTCTATCAACTGAGAAAACTCATCTGGTTTTATTTAACAATGGTGCTGATCCACCCAATCTACCATCCCTCCATATTGGATCTGATTTTGGAATATAAACAAAGGGTAAAGTTTTGGGGGTTTATATTACTTCTAAATTAAATTGGAATTATCACATTGAATACTTGTTATCTAAAGCAAGAAAAACTTTAAATTTTTTGAAAGTTATCAGTAAGCAGTACTGGAGCCAAGATGTCAGAGTATTAAAACATCTAGCGATAAGTCTTGTTCGCTCTAGGCTTACGTATGGTCAAGAAGCTTTTTTCACTGCTCCAAAATATCTGTTAAATAAATTACAAAGCGTGGATTGTAAAGCTTTTCGATTGGCCTTGGGGGTTCTTTCCATACATCAACAATAGCAACATAGAGAGGTAGGAGTACTTCCTTTAAATGAATGCCGTCAGCTTGCCATCGCTAAATATTTGCTAAAAAAGCCTCTTTAAGTGAAAACAATGTTGAAAATGAAATTGGCTTAAGGTCAGATGTTGATTTCCCCAAACGAGCCAAAAACATATCATGTCTTAAAACAATAAAAACTGAAACTCTAGATACTTTTCAACAATCAGAAATAGGATTAGAAGATATGGTGAAATGTAGTAATCCATGTAGTGCTATCCCTCCGTGGGAATTACAAAAAGGACATTTTGACATTAATTATACTGATGCAAAGAAAAAAGTGAGAATATAAATTTTATTGGCACAATTGCGAACGAGCATTTATTTCTCAATTATCCAAATCATCTCAAAGTTTATACCGATGGTTCAGTTCTAGAAAATCATGGAGCTGGTGCTGCTTTCACTATCCCCAACTTAAAGGTCAAAAGAGGTTTTTATATTGGAAAGCACAGATCTATATTTACAGCTGAATTAACTGCTGCTATTCTTATGGCTTTGCATTATTTGCTTGATTTTCCGAAAACTGTGACTCAAATTTTTTTTTTGTGTCGATTCAAAATCAGTGTTGTATGCCTTAAGCAATTCAAATTCTAGTGTGAGAAAAGATTTGATTTTTGAGATTAATCATTTGGTGCATTTCCTTATTCTAAGAGGTAGTAATCTTACCTTTCTTTGGGTGCCTTCACACAGTGGAATACCTTTCAATGAATCCGTAGATAAACTAGCTAAAAACTCTGCAGATATATACAATGAAGCATATAATTTGAAGATCCCATTATCATTGAAAGAAGGTTATAGCCTACTGCAGAATGCTTGCTGGAAGCATTTTTAGAAAGAAACAAAAAGATGTTGGCCACTCATCAGCTGCTGACCCACCAAACGAGTTTTGAAGATGTTTTTATATCTAAGTATGGTCAATTATCTAACCTAAGACTTTTAACTTCCCTTGCATATAGATTCAAACTTAATGCTTTTAAGACCAAATTCATTCACTTCCAACACCACATGCGTGTGTGGTGGGAAAATTTCTAATGAGCATATATTTTTCCACTGTAGAAAAATGAAAACCTATCTGCCTACTTTTTCGGAAAAGTCCCTGAAGGAGGTTTTAGTAAAACCCCTTTTGATTTGTGACATTGTTTTAGGACTTGTTCAGAGTACCATTTTTAGATTCCTTTAATAATTCTACTTTCACGTTTAAATGTTAGTATCCTGTTACCTTCAGCGTTCATCTGATGTTTTTTAAAAATGTTATTCTAGTTATGTTATAGGTTGCAATTTTTATTCACGTTAACATTTTTTTTTTCTTTCCGATTTCCATCCCAATCCTCCTTTTTCTCTTTTTTCCCTTTTTTCATTTATACTTCTTCATCTTTTTCTCTCTCACTGTTTCTCTATCTCTTTATCTCCTTCAGTTGCCTGTGTATCCCCCCCCTCCCCTCCCTTCCTCCTTTACTACCCTGTTTATTTATTTATTTTTGGTTCACTTATGTGTATAGACATTAAATTGAAGAACACCACACACACACACACGCACACACACACACACACACACACACACACACACACACACACATATACACACGCGCGCGCGCGCGCGCTCGCACGCGCATGCACGCACACACACCACGCACGCACACACACACGCGCGCGCGCACACACACACACACACACACACACACACACACACACACACACACACACACACACACACGCGGACACACACACACACACACACACACACACACACACACACACACACACACACACGCGCACACACACACACACACACACACACACACACACACACACACACAACTCGTACCTCTCTTGAGGGATGGCCGGTGCCGTATTCACAATTAACCCTATCAACTGACTCAACCAAATCAGCAGATGGTTCTTTTTGTTTGGCAGCCTCCATGTAAAGGAAAATATGTAGTTAAAAAAGAAAGAAAAAAGAAATAAAAGATTTACTAGGCACAATGACAAATGTCTTTCTTGTTCACACAGACAGGAGTACCTACTCTCCAGGTTAAAGTTCAAAACCCCGTAGCGGAAAGGTCGTACGGTCAGTGGCCTGTGACAGAGGCTGACGGTGTCTCGGATAAAGACACGATGAAAAGCCGGCCAACCCCTCTCCTTCCGCCGCTTTAACCTTTCCTGCTCAGAATCACGTACTCTTTTTTCTCTTTTTTTTTGTCCTGGTGGGTGGACAGAGAGGGGTTTCAGCCCCAGCGATCCCAGTCCACGAGTGGTTGGCCCTCTCTGGCTGTCAGACAGCCAATTGTTCGACCTCTCTGGCAGTCAGCCAGCCAGCCGTTGGCCCTCTCTGGCTGTCAGACAGCCTATTCAGGAACACGCATTAACTGTTGGACCTCTCTGGCTGTCACTGACTGTTGGACCTCTCTGGCTGTCACTGACTGTTGGACCTCTCTGGCTGTCACTGACTGTTGACCTCTCTGGCTGTCACTGACTGTTGGACCTCTCTGGCTGTCACTAACTGTTGGACCTCTCTGGCTGTCACTGACTGTTGACCTCTCTGGCTGTCACTAACTGTTGGACTCTCTCTGGCTGTCACTAACTGTTAGACCTCTCTGGCTGTCACTGACTGTTGACCTCTCTGGCTGTCACTAACTGTTGGACCTCTCTGGCTGTCACTAACTGTTGGGACCTCTCTGGCTGTCACTGACTGTTTGACCTCTCTGGCTGTCACTGACTGTTGGACCTCTCTGGCTGTCACTAACTGTTGGACCTCTCTGGCTGTCACTGACTGTTGGACCTCTCTGGCTGTCACTGACTGTTGGACCTCTCTGGCTGTCACTGACTGTTGGACCTCTCAGGCTGTCACTGACTGTTGGACCTCTACTGTTGGCTGTCACTAACTGTGGACCTCTCTGGACCTCTCTGGCTGTCACTGACTGTTGGACCTCTCTGGCTGTTACTAACTGTTGGACCTCTCTGGCTGTTACTAACTGTTGGACCTCTCTCTGGCTGTCACTGACTGTTGGACCTCTCTGGCTGTCACTAACTGTTGGACCTCTCTGGCTGTTACTAACTGTTGGACCTCTCTGGCTGTCACTGACTGTTGGACCTCTCTGGCTGTCACTGACTGTTGGACCTCTCTGGCTGTCACTAACTGTTGGACCTCTCTGGCTGTCACTGACTGTTGCACCTCTCTGGCTGTCTGACTGTTGACCTCTCTGGTCTGTCACTAACTGTTGGACCTCTCTGGCTGTCACTAACTGTTGGACCTCTCTGGCTGTCAGACAGCCTATTCTCTCTGGCGCACTAACTGTTGGACCTCTCTGGCTGTCACTAACTGTTGGACCTCTCTCTGGCTGACCTCACTGACTGTTGGACCTCTCTGGCTGTCACTGTTGGACCTCTCTGGCTGTCACTGACTGTTGGACCTCTCTGGCTGTCACTAACTGTTGGACCTCTCTGGCTGTCACTGACTGTTGGACCTCTCTGGCTGGCTGTCACTCACTGTTGGACCTCTATGGCTGTCACTGACTGTTGACCTCTCTGGCTGTCACTGACTCTCTGGACCACTGACTGTTGGACCTCTCTGGCTGTCACAACTGTTGGACCTCTCTGGCTGTCACTAACTGTTGTTGACCTCTATGGCTGTCACTAACTGTTGGACTCTGGCTGTCACTGACTGGCTGTCTGGCTGACTGTTGGACCTCTCTGGCTGTCACTAACTGTGGACCTCTCTGGCTGTCACTGACTGTTGGACCTCTCTGGCTGTCACTGACTTTGACCTCTCTGGCTGTCACTGACTGTTGGACCTCTCTGGCTGTCACTAACTGTTGGACCTCTCTGGCTGTCACTGACTGTTTGACCTCTCTGGCTGTCACTGACTGTTGGACCTCTCTGGCTGTCACTGACTGTTGGACCTCTCTGGCTGTCACTGACTGTTGGACCTCTCTGGCTGTCACTAACTGTTGGACCTCTCTGGCTGTCACTAACTGTTGGACCTCTGGCTGGCTGTCACTGACTGTTGGACCTCTCTGGCTGTCACTAACTGTTAGACCTCTCTGGCTGTCACTAACTGTTGGACCTCTCTGGCTGTCACTGACTGTTGGACCTCTCTGGCTGTCACTAACTGTTGGACCTCTCTGGCTGTCACTAACTGTTGGACCTCTCTGGCTGTCACTGACTGTTGGACCTCTCTGGCTGTCACTAACTGTTGGACCTCTCTGGCTGTCACTGACTGTTGGACCTCTCTGGCTGTCTCTGGCTGTCACTGACTGTTGGACCTCTCTGGCTTGTCACTAACTGTTGGACCTCTCTGGCTGTCACTAACTGTTGACCTCTCTGGCTAACTGTTGACCTCTCTCACAACTGTTGGACCTCTCTGGCTGTCACTAACTGTTGGACCTCTCTGGCTGTCACTAACTGTTGGGACCTCTCTGGCTGTCACTGACTGTTGGACCTCTCTGGCTGTCACACTGTTGGACCTCTCTGGCTGTCACACTGTTGGACCTCTCTGGCTGTCACTAACTGTTTGGACCTCTCTGGCTGTCACTAACTGTTGGACCTCTCTGGCTGTCACTGGACTCTCTGGCTGTCACTAACTGTGGACCTCTCTGGCTGGACTGACTGTTGGACCTCTCTGGCTGTCACTAACTGTTGACCTCTCTGGCTGTCACTAACTGTTGGACCTCTCTGGCTGTCACTGACTGTTGGACCTCTCTGGCTGTCACTAACTGTTGACCTCTGGCTGGCTGTCACTAACTGTTGGACCTCTCTGTCACTGACTGGACCTGTCACTGACTGTTGGACCTCTCTGGCTGTCACTGACTGTTGGACCTCTCTGGCTGTCACTGACTGACCTCTCTGGCTGTCACACTGTTGGACCTCTCTGGCTGTCACTGACTGTGACCTCTCTGGCTGTCACTAACTGTTGGACCTCTCTGGCTGTCACACTGACTGTTGGACCTCTCTGGCTGTCACTGACTGTGGACCTCTCTGGCTGTCACTGACTGTTGGACCTCTCTGGCTGTTGACAGCCTCTCTCTGGCTGTCACTAACTGTTGGACCTCTCTGCTGGCTGTCACTAACTGTTGGACCTCTCTGGCTGTCACTAACTGTTGGACCTCTCTGGCTGTCACTGACTGTTGGACCTCTCTGGCTGTCACTAACTGTTGGACCTCTCTGGCTGTCACTAACTGGCTGTCACTGGCTGACTGTTGGACCTCTCTGGCTGTCACTGACTGTTGGACCTCTCTGGCTGTCACTGACTGTTGGACCTCTCTGGCTGTCACTGACTGTTGGACCTCTCTGGCTGTCACTGACTGTTGGACCTCTCTGGCTGTCACTGACTGTTGGACCTCTCTGGCTGTCACTAACTGTTGGACCTCTCTGGCTGTCACTAACTGTTGGACCTCTCTGGCTGTCATTAACTGTTGGACCTCTCTGGCTGTCACTGACTGTTGACCTCTCTGGCTGTCACTGACTGCTGGACCCTCTCTGGCTGGCTGTCACTGACTGTTGGACCTCTCTGGCTGTCACTAACTGTTGGACCTCTCTGGCTGTCACTAACTGTTGGACCTCTCTGGCTGTCACTCACTGGACCTCACCTGTCACTGACTGTTGGACCTCTCTGGCTGTCACTAACTGTTGGACCTCTGGCTC
>JADBJO010003120.1:90000-102500 GCA_016801955.1 Conus betulinus
TATGCAAATGGCGAATCGATAAAACTCTGGCCAATACCCAAGAAACTGCGATTGCATCTTGCTTTTGGGCGGCCCGGAATAGTTCCGCCAATCGTGTTTCCATCTGCTCCCTTTTTGACTGATGGGCCAAGTTCTTGAGGAGTGCAATTGCTGCCGAGAAACTTACCACGTAATGGAGTCCAAGGCCGGAACGGTGGGGAGTGTTAAGGGGTGGGGGATGGGGGAGCTGTGTGTGTGTGTGTGTGTGTGTGTGTGTGTGTGTGTGTGTGTGTGTGTGTGTGCAGTTGTCAGAATGACTACTGACTGGGCATATTTGGGCCAGGCCAGATTGGTGATCTACGGTAGTGCTGGATTGTACGTGGCCTAGTGTTCTTCAACACGATTTTGGAACCGTTCATAAAGAAGGAACTACCAAAAAAATTTGTTCTTTGGAGCTAGCTTAGAAAAATTCTGTACACCTGGCCTACAACCTGGCAGGTCTTCAAACCCTACTTTTATCTGCAAGTAAATGGGGCAAATTTAGTGAGAAAATGTCCACAAATGACTTGAGGAATATCGACTCAGTATTGGAACCTGTTATGCTGCCTGTTCGCCCATTAGTCTTCCAAGACAATGTGAGGAAGGAAACGTTTTGGGGAAACCTGGTGCCTCGTGCTTTGTGTTGGAAGGATGATAGTCCCAGCAGTATGACTATGTTGGAAAGATGATAGTCCCAGCAGTATGACTATGTTGGAAAGATGATAGTCCCAGCAGTATGACTGTGTTGGAAGGATGATAGTCCCAGCAGTATGACTATGTTGGAAAGATGATAGTCCCAGCAGTATGACTGTGTTGGAAGGATGATAGTCCCAGCAGTATGACTATGTTGGAAAGATGATAGTCCCAGCAGTATGACTATGTTGGAAAGATGATAGTCCCAGCAGTATGACTGTGTTGGAAGGATGATAGTCCCAGCAGTATGACTGTGTTGGAAGGATGATAGTCCCAGCAGTATGACTGTGTTGGAAAGATGATAGTCCCAGCAGTATGACTATGTTGGAAAGATGATAGTCCCCAGCAGTATGACTATGTTGGAAAGATGCTAGTCCCCTGCAGTATGACTATGTTGGAAAGATGATAGTCCCAGCAGTATGACTATGTTGGAAAGGTGATAGTCCCAGCAGTATGACTATGTTGGAAAGATGATAGTCCCAGCAGTATGACTGTGTTGGAAAGATGATAGTCCCAGCAGTATGACTATGTTGGAAAGATGATAGTCCCAGCAGTATGACGATGTTGGAAAGATGATAGTCCCAGCAGTATGACGATGTTGGAAAGATGATGATAGTCCCAGCAGTTGGACTAATCTGACAAAAACTGTGTTAAGGACGAAGAAAATAAATCATAATGCAGGGAGGTTACAAGGAGAATCACTGCAGACCAGAGATTCAGCAAACAAAATTACAAATGGGTTCCAGAGCTCTCCAAAGGCTGTAACCAACAAACAACAGCACACACTGTTGTGCCTTCAGTCTGTAAAATAGTTGAGATGTCAGTGCTGTTTGTAAAATGGTTCGGCAAGTTCAGCTATGTGTGGTTTACCGTTCGTAGAATCGTTCGGCAAGTTCAGTTCTGTATTGTTTCCTGTTCGTAAAATCGTTCGGCAAGTATGGGCCCGGAATAGCTCAGTTGGTAGAGCACCGGACTCGTAATCTTGGTGATCCTGGAGTTGCGGGTTCGAATCTCCGCTGGGCCGTTTCGGTGCAGGGGGATTTTTCCCTCGTAGTTAACACATTGGTTCTGACTCCATTTCCAATACAATCCTTCGAACGAGATTATAAACTGAGGTTCCGTGTGTGAACGCACGCATAACATCTTGCACACACGTAAAATCCCATCACCAACTTTCGGAAGAGAATGCCAGTTTGGCCGTTGGTATGGGATGACACGTTACACATAGCGTGCACCCTGCGCGAGAGAAATGGAAAGAATGATCGACGAAATAAGGAAATTGAGTGAAACCTATTGACCCGGACGACACGGGAAACGACTGAATGATGCGCCGGAAGGCAGCTGTTCAGCTGTTTGGTAGGCAGCCCGTTGTGTAAACCAGAGTATTTATTATATTATATGTAAAGCGCTCAGAGCCCTAATCTTTGGAGAATAGGCGCTATAATTATTATTATTATTATTATTATCATTATCAAGTTCAGATCTGTATTGTTTTCTGTGTTTGTAAAATTGTTCGGCAAGTTCTGTACAGTGTGGTTTCCTGTTTGTAAAATTGTTCGGCAAGTCCAATACTACATTGTTTCATGTTCGTCAAATCGTTCGGCGAGTCCAAACCCCGTACATAGTTTCGCTGTTCGTAAAAACCGTAGGATGAGTTCATCATTGTATGTTTTCTTGTTTTTGAAATCACGAAGCGAGTTCAGTACTGTATGGGTTTCTGTTCGTAAAATCCTTTGGTGAATTCAGCACTCTTTGTTTCCTCTTTGTACAAACTATTCATCGAGTTCAGCACTGTATGCATCTGATGTATTTCCGATAAGAAAATCAGAACATTTTCCCAGGACGGTGTCTGTATCTGACAGCATTCAGTTCTTTGGGGGATGTGTCTGTCTGTGTGTGAAAGGGGGGGGGGGGGGGGGGGGGGGGGGGGGAGGGGGGGGGGGGGGGGAACTATCATCTATCATCGGTTTCCAACGCCAGTCCCCAACCTGCTTCACCACCACCCTCCCCCGCCCTCTTCCTCCACCCCCTCCCCCATTGACGTCAAGCCTCTTGCCCACTTTGACATCAGAAGATGCCACTGACGGGGGGGGTCCTTTAATACTTCAATGAACCCAGACACCCCCACTCAGCCCCTTTCTCCCTTCCCTCATCCGCAGCAAAATAAAATCCATGTAGGAAGGATAGGGGAGGTGCAAGAGGGGAAAGGGTATGAGGGGAGGGGGGGGGGGGGGGGGAAATGTTCTCTGTTTCATCTCAATAGAACGTGAAGTACGTTTAAGCATCGATTCTGTATTTTTTGTTTGTTTGTTTGTTTGTTTGTTTGTCGGGCAGAGAAGACGTGAAATGAGAGCGATTGATCACTAAGCGTTCTGCCATGCATAAAGCTTGTCAAGTCCATGACATGGTCTGGTCAACGCTTTGACAGTGTCAGGCAGCGAGTGTCAACGATGTAATAGGTTTAAAACACAAACGCGCGGCGCAGCCCAATGATTATTGATTAGGACCGATTCTTCGCTAGACTGACGGAGAACAATAAGGAAAAAACATCGTTTTATGCCATTTTTAAAAAACTTTTTTTTTCATAGTAGTGCCATTTTATTTACAAGAACATCGTCCAGTATGATAAGACAGTCTCTCTCTCTCTCTCTCTCTCTCTCTCTCTCTCTCTCTCTCTCTCTCTCTCTCTCTCTCACACACAGACAGACAGACAGTATGTAGGAACATCAGCATGAATGTGTGCATGCTTGCACGTGTCTGTGTGTGTGTATTCACATTATCCTTCACTCATCAGTTTAACGGTCACACTTATGCTTAAATGCTAGCGGACTTTATGGGTACCCCGGTCTGTGTTCAACCACATGAATTTTTCACATCACAACAACGAGGCGACCCCATAGAGAGAATGTGTCGATTCTTACTGCTCGCTAAATCTTCATGTGGTGGTGTCGCCCACTTCCCTATCAGCGGAATGCTAACAATGAGATAGGTGGCTAAGTATCTATAGCCAGTCCAGCTCCATATCAGCGGAATGCACTAACAATGAGATAGGTGGCTAAGAATCTGCAGCAGTGTGTGTCAACTGCCACCAAACCCACTAAAAGCAAAAACTGTTGTTGTCAGTGAAGGCCAACAGACGGAAGAACGTGTTGCATTCACCATTAATTGCCATAAATAACATCGATTTTTCTTGGAGAAAAGGATTTTGAACTTGAAGTCTTATAACAGTAAACCAGCGAAATAAAGAGAGAGAAAAACCGAATGAACGATGAACAAATAAATGTATAGATATAGAGAGAGAGAAAAAGAGAGAGAAAAAAAAAAACTGAATGAATGATGAACAAATAAATGTATATATATAGAGAGAAAGAAAGAGAGAGAGAAAAAAAAAGAATGAAGATGAAAAACTGTATAGATATGAAGAGAGAAAAAATGAATGAACGATGAACAAATAAACGTACAGATAGCGAGAGAAAGAAAGAGAGAGAAAAACTGAACGAACGATGAACAAATAAACGTACAGATAGCGAGAGAGAGAAAGAGAGAGAAAAACTGAACGAACGATGAAAAATAAACGTACAGATAGAGAGAGAAAGATAGAGAGAGAAAGAAAGAGAGAGAAAAACTGAACGAATGATGAACAATAAACGTACAGATAGAGAGAGAAAGAAAGAGAGAGAAAAAGAGAGAGAAAAGCTGAACGAGAGAAAGAATGATGAGAGAAAAGCTGAACGAATGATGAACAAATAAACGTACAGATAGAGAGAGAAAGAAAAGAGAGAGAAACTGAACGAATGATGAACAAATAAACGTACAGATAGAGAGAAAAAGAAAGAGACTCGCAGAAAAAAAACAATGAAGGCGAGATAGGAAACAGAAATGGTAAGATGGATGTAAAAAAGAAAAAAAAAAAAAAAAGGGGGGGGGGGGGGGGGGGGGGGGGGGGTGAGATAGCGAGAAGCATAGACAGATAAAAGAGGCCTTGGGGCGAATTTTCAGTGATAATGTACTCGACACGTTTCCGTTGTTTTGGTCGGATCATTTGAAGTGAATCATGAAGTTATCTGACACATAAAAAAAAAAATAAATAAAAATTAAAATGAAAATAAAAAAAAAAAAAAGAAAAAAAAAAAAAAAAACGAAAAAAAAATGACCTACATGATAAGCCTACGGTGGTTATTATTGTCAGATTAACAGTAGTGATACACGAGCTGCAGGTTGTGATGATAGAGTAAATGAGGGATGGACAGACTGACTGACTGACTGACTGACTGATCGGTCGATCGACTGCTTGACGTTGGAGTGGTGGCTTCGTGGTGAAGACGCTAACATAGGGTCTAAAAACATAGGGTCTGAAAAACGTAGGGTCTGAAAAACGTAGGGTCTTAAAAACAACAAACAGGATATGAAAAGAAAGAAAAAAAAAGAAAGTTTGAGTAGCCCGGTCTCTCTGATTCCCTTTCTTTTCGTTTTAACGTCAACTTCGTTGACGATGCGAACAAGATGAACGCGATGTTTAAAGGCAGACGCACAGAAGGACAGCTTTTCCGTTGATGTACAGGTTTTCTTTTTTTAAACGTCCCCTGATTTCCCTGTCCATTCCTGCAACGTGAGAGTGCTTTCCCCTTCGCACGAGGCTGAGCGACAGGTGAACATCGCGATGAGCATTGACCAATCACGAAAAGAATAATAAAAAAAATAAGTAAATAAAATGGTTCACGGTTCTCGGCGAATCCTTCGCGTTCAGAAGTATATTACATGAATCATCAGTATGCTACACGTTCATTAGTATGTTACATGAATAAAAGACAGATGGGAAAAAATGTGTTACTTCTGAATCGGTTTCTGTCCGTTAACAAATCGGCTTAAATTAATCTTCGAGGCAAACGAGGTAAATGTTGACCAATGATTAGTTTAATTTCTGATTATGTACTGCTCCCCCCCCCACCCCACTCTCTGTCCCTCTGAAATGCACCATGACAACGAATGTTCTCTATAGTTTTCACATGATTTTTTTTTTTTTTTCTTCTTTTCTTTCTTTCTTTTTTTTTCCTTTTTACTTTTTTAAGAGAGAGGTGGTAAAGGGAAGTAGCAGCGAAAGGAGAGGGGGTGGGGGGGGGGGGGGGGGTGGGGGTGAGGGAGGGAATTTTCTCCAAGGGGGTAGCAGAGATCTCCACTTATGTAAAGTGCAGGTCGGCGAGCACTCCGGTCTCAGATCGTTGGCTCAAGGCATGCACGCACGACCACTTAGAAAGGCGCCAAAGCCCAGGCTGAACATGCCTACAACAAACGAACGGTCCCCCCACCCCCCCCCCCTCGTTAGTAACCAACCCCCCTCGTTAGTAACCAACCGACTGGTACCAGTGCTAAACGAAAGGTCCCCCCACCCCCTCCCCCCTCCCGTTAGTTAGTAACCAACCGACTGGTACCAGTGCTAAACGAAAGGTCCCCCCACCCCCCCCCCTCCCTCGTTAGTAACCGTTAGTAACCAACCGACTGGTACCAGTGCTAAACGAAAGGTCCCCCCACCCCCCCCCCCCTCGTTAGTAACCAACCGACTGGTACCAGTGCTACCCTGTCGGGCTCTCCGCGCAACGAGCGGCCCGTGCAGTAGTTAATGCACGATGTGTCCCCTGTCTTCTGACCTCATGTTATCAGGAAACACTGACAGCGCTGAACACTTGACGCTGAACCGCCATAAGCCGTAATAACCCAGCGCCTTGATTCCCACCGCTACCCCCTGCCCCCTGCCCCCCCTCCCCCCCCCCCAGCTTCAAGTGGCCTCTCCGGCAGAAACGTTAAATGTGTTTCTCAGGCTGAAAGGTCCTTCAAGTGGGGGGGGGGGGGGGGGGGGGGGGGGCAGAATTCGGACATGGAGCCCACCCACCCCACTTCCGCCCCTCACCACCGGGTGTTGGACTCCTGTTTCTGTGGCTTTGGAGGCAATGAGGCAACTGGAGGGTGGGGGTGGGGGGAGGGGGGGGGGGGGGGGGGGGGAGGGAGTGTAGAGGCCTAATGGAGCTCGTTATGTGTGGCCGTGCGCACACAGTGTGGACAGTGGGAACACACACGCTTTGGGCGGCAAAATCCTCCTCCCCCTCCCTTCCTCCCCCCCACCCGCTCCCCCACTGGCTCACGCTGAAATTTGAAAACAAACATCAACACTTCGCTCCAACGGCTTTGGGCTGGTGCCAGGAGAGCAAATTGCGTTCAAGGCAAACTTCTTTCTTTTTTTTTTCCCCTCGGTGGGGGTCGCATGGCGGGAGGGGGAGAGGAAGGGGAAGGGGGGAGGGGGGAGGGGGGTAGATCCTGTGCAAAGAAAGCTTTTCCTACCTCCTGTCTCTCCTCCATTCTTTTCCCTTCCTGCCAACTGGCGACACACAATGCCCTCCCCCAGTGAGCACCCCTCCCCCCCCCCCCCCCCCCCCCCCCCAAACTCCCCTGGCTGTGTATGAAACGGTCATACGCCAGGCCAGCCTGGATGGCTGATGTAGAGGGGGCCATTTCTTCTCTTTCCCACTGATCCAAGAGGATCGCCGGCCCTTGATCTGCCGTGGGGGCAAACGGCCCGTTGATGTCCTCCATCAAAACCCCCAGGGGCTGGGGCTGGTGTCACAGGGGGAGGAGTCAATGTAGCAGCACCCTGCGCGCTTCGCTGGAGACACTTTCGCCTTCCGGTGTGTCCCGGGCAGAATGGGATGACAAGGCAGCGGGCGTGTAGCACACACAGGTTGGCGGCGCTGCCCAACACGTCTGGTGGCACTGTGATGTGCTGAGGGGGAGAGAGAGGAAGACTTCACGGCAGTTTTGAAGGAAAAGGCGGGACTTCACTGCTGGTTTCTCAGTGTGGTGTGTGGAGGGAGATGTGTGACTAGCTGTTGCTGTCCTCAGTTAGACAAAGAATAGCGTGCACGTGGTGTCTCCACTTGTCCTCAGTCAGACAAAGAATAGTGTGCACGTGCTGGGTGTCTCCAGCTGTCTTCAGTCAGACAAAGAATATAGTGTGCACGTGCTGGGTGTCTCCAGCTGTCTTCAGTCAGACAAAGAATAGTGTGCACGTGCTGGGTGTCTCCAGCTGTCTTCAGTCAGACAAAGAATAGTGTGCACGTGCTGGTGTCGCCAGCTGTCCAGCAAAGAATAGCGTGCACGTGGTGTCTCCAGCTGTTCAGTCAGACAAAGAATAGTGTGCACGTGCTGGGTGTCTCCAGCTGTCATCAGTCAGACAAAGAATAGTGTGCACGTGCTGGGTGTCTCCAGCTGTCATCAGTCGGACAAAGAATAGTGTGCACGTGTGGGTGTCTCCAGTTGTCCTCAGTCAGACAAAGAATAGTGTGCACGTGCTGGGTGTCTCCAGCTGTCTTCAGTCAGACAAGAATAGTGTGCACGTGCTGGGTGTCTCCAGCTGTCTTCAGTCAGACAAAGAATAGTGTGCACGTGGTGTCTCCAGCTGTCCTCAGTCAGACAAAGAATAGCGTGCACGTGGTGCGTGTCTCCGGCTGCGTAAGATAGACAGCGGTTCCAGATTGTCGAGGCGTAGAGGCGTGAAACGGCTCAGCCTCCTTCCCCACTTCCTCCCTTCCCCCTCGCTTCCTCACCCCCCCCCCCCCCCCCCCCCCCCCCCCCCCCCCCCCCCATCCACCCACCCCCCCACACACATTGCTGTCAGAGACGCGGGGGGGAGAGAGCTGTGCGCCTTGTGAAGTGATGCAGAGATGAAACTATCGGTGACAGCTTGCGGCTCTCCTGTCTCCGTCTCCCTTGGCAACGGGTGATGTGATGGCCAAGGACGGGGGGAGGGGGTGGGAGTGGGGGTGGGGGCGGTACCGATCAGCAATCGATCAGTGGGCGATCAATGGCAGCTTCCCTAGTACAAACCAGCCGCTGCTTGTCCTTTGTCTTGTGTGCAACAGTGTGGAATCGACCCGTGTCATCCTTGGGCTCTGTGCTCTGTGTGATGCCAGGAGAGACACCTGTCTCCAACCCGCGCTGTGAGTCGTTTAGTCACCTGTGTCAGTGGTTCAGGGTTCCAAGCCTTCGTCGTCATCCCCATCCTCGCGTTTCGCCAAGAGCTATATTTCTGGCGGGGTGGAATTCGCCGATTTTTCAGATTTGCTTTGAGCGTCTCTTATTGAATTTCAACTCGGCTTCTTGGTGTAGATCTGTGTGGTGAAGTGTGTAAAACAACAGCAGAATGAACGTTGTGTCAGCTGTGTGTGAAACACTCTCAGCTCAGAGCTTTTGAAACATAAAGGATTGTTCCGCGGCGTTGTTTAGTGTGTGTGTGTGTGTGTGTGTGTGTGTGTGTGTGTGTGTGTGTGTGTGTGCGTGCGCGCGCGATCTTCAAACCGTGTGGATTTCATGGCACAGAGGTCGGAGTGTGCCAGTTTCTCCCAGTCCGTGCGATGTGAGGGAAGGTGAGGGCTTGACGGAGTAGGGAGGGACTGGAATCGTAAGACGGAAAGTGTGGCAGGATTACAGCCTGCAGACAGAGCCAGACTGATGTGTCATAACACATTAAAAAAAAAAACCGATGAACAACGATGAGACAACAGATAGCGGAGCCCCAGTGCCATGGCACTCACACAGACATGCCCGGGGCCTTAGATACCTGCCACGCTTGAGCGGCCCGTTTGTCACAGGCCAGGGATCAGCTCAAGAAGTATTTTTTTCTTCCCCTCCCGGTCCTCCAAATGGAGGTTGACACTCCTTTTCTGTTGACGGGGTCTTCAGGAGGGCCGAAAACCATCTCTGTCTCTCAGTGGTAAAGGTTAACCCCTTTCTTTTCTCCTCCGCCACACGTCTCCGGTCGGCTGCTTAAAGGGATTTGAGTGTCAAAGCCACGTGTGAAAAACACGGCGCGAACAAAAGGCGTTGACAGACTTGTGTCAGGGAGGTTTTGACAGGGGGGTGGCTTTTCTGCCGAGCTCGGTGTACGGACATTCTGTCTGTTGCGGTACTAGCGTTTTGCACACACATCCATACACACCGATCATCACCATGGCAACCAGAGTGTGAAGGCGTCGCTGTGTGGTCAGCTGTTTTGTCACTTACCGCAGATTTGTGAGTGTTAAATTTTGAATCGGGTGTCGTAGACGAAACAGTGTGTGAAATTTAATGATTAATTAGGAAAGACTATGCTGGTGCCGAGATACTTTATCTCAAAAGCTGACAGAAAGAAAGGCACATAGAAAAAGGGGAAATGTATTTGATGTGCTGTTGATGTGTTGTTGATGTACTGTTGATGTGTTGTTGATGTGCTGTTGATGTGTTGTTGATATGCTGTTGATGTGTTGTTGATGTGCTGCTGATGTGTTGTTGATGTGCTGTTGATGTTGTAACATAAGATACTGAAGCTGAGGTAGCTCGGAAACATTTTGGTAACTAATCATAAGTCAAGTCCATGACAATGGTCATAATATGAATGTTATGTGGCACAGCAGGAAATACAAGGGACATGGCTATGGCAATACTACAAAAAAGGCACATGACTCTACCAATACAATACGTGGCTATAGCGATGAATAGAAAACAAAGAACATGACTTTGACATGTAGCTTGTGGCTAAAGCAATAAATATAAAGAAGTGCGTGACTCTAGGGGCTAAAGCAATGACTATAAACAAAGCACGTGACCAACACTGAATGGAAAGTGCGTGGCAATAGCGACAGCTGTCGTCTAACGGAAGAAAAGCAGGAGGAGGGAGAAGAAAGACGGAAGTTCCTTACGATGGCGACAGAAAGAAAAAGTCGCAGAGAACCGGAATGTTTTCCCCACAACCGATCAGACCTAGCAGATAGTGCAATAATGTGACCCAAAATGTGGAGAAAGAGGAGAAAGCAAACTTGATGCAGTAAGGAGAACTGGTGAATTCTTTACTAGTGATAGACGTTTTAATAGCTCATTAGGAAAAAAAAAGAAAAACACACACACAACGACAACAATGGAATGCTGCAGCGAGGAGAACCAAAGAAAATGTGGACAAAGAATGTGGATATATCATCAGTGCTGGAATTGAAAGAGATATCCCGGACTGAGCTTAGGAACACTGCAGTCATTATACATCAACACAAAGAAGGTGTGCAAAGAATAAACAAGGGAGGTAACGCTGGGTTACCGGGCCGAAGACAACGAGTGCAGACAGCGCAGTGGAAACCTGTAGTAGAAGACTGCAATACCTGTATACAAAGAAGACTGCAACACCTGTACACAAAGAAGACTGCAATACCTGAACACAAAGAAGACTGCAATACCTGTACACAAGGAAGACTGCAATACCTGTACACAAGGAAGACTGCAATACCTGTACACAAAGTGAACAAGAAGAAAATGGGGACGAAAAATAAACAGCAGACCTCACTACAAACGTTGATGGAAAGAGTCAAGTCTGGACAGCGCTTCGCAAATGTCAGTGAGACTACTGCAATAAATCAAAGCTAGCAACAGACAGAAAAACAAAACAAAAACAACACCCCCAAAAAAGGACAAAGAAATTGAGTCAGTCGTCGAAAAGAAAGAAACCCCAGACAGTTGATTTGAAAGATTTTGTGTGAATACTGCACTGTCAGAAAAAAAGAAAAAAAAAACACGTGGACAAGAAACAACAACAGCAAAAGACATATATCGGTACCATGTTGACAGAGAGAGAGGAGAAAACTCCAGATGGCTCAGTGTGGAAAGATGTGCGCAGCTGCTGTGATACTGACAAAAGGCAGAAACAGATGGTGAGAACAACAGTGAAGCCAGCCGCAGCCTCGGTGCCATGTTGATGGAGGAGAGAGGCAGTTCGGACAGCCCGCTGGGTCTGGAAGCGGCCCTGTTCTCCGCGCGGTTCCACCAGCAGACGTCCAGCCGGCGGGGCAGCGCGGGTGGCGGGGAGAGGAAGCCTGGGGAGACGTCGGCGTCCAAGAGCCTGCCCTCTTCCCGGACTACGTGGCCAAGTTCCGCAGCAAGATGGTGGAGATCCGCTCCAGCTCCGCAAGACCGCCCGCCTGGGCTTCTACACCGACTACTGGCTGCCCCCGGGCCAGCCCTCGTAAGTGTTGGGGTCTTTGGGGCTGTGGAGGGGAGGCTCGTTGGATGGTGGGGTATGTTGTGATTTTAGCTACCTCCCGGCTTGCCGTTCACGTGAGTGTTGCTTTTGCTAAGGGCTGTGGTGGGGGGGGGGGGGGGTCTGCATTACTCTGGATGAGTGTGTGATGTGGTTGGCTTTCTCTTCATTCAAGCTCTCGGTAGTCTGGCTTCTTTAAGCGTGTGGACCAGTGTATGATGTGGTTGACTTTCTCTTGATTCAAGCTCTCGGTAGTCTGGCTTCTATAAGCGTGTGGACCAGTATGATGATGTGTTGACTTTCTCTTGATTCAAGCTCTCTTGTGCAAGGATGGGTGATCATGTACGTTGTAACTGAATGTTTCCAGGCTTAGAAACCCATGTCAGTCTCTTTCAGAGCTTTGGAAGAAGGCTGGTTGTGCTGTAGAGGATGTGTTATGTTGTAGCTTCACCTTGGTCACATGTTGGCTATGGTTCGAACCGAATTCCAGAAACCAGAGATCGGAAAGAAGAAATTCTTAAGAACTGGAGTTAGTATTGTGTAACATTTTATAACACTTCCACTTTGTACATATCGGAAGGTGTTTTTTTTTTTTTTCTTTATTTATTTATTTTTTTTTGTAGTTTTTTTTGCTTTATATAATCCGATCTGATTGTTTCGATCTCGAAAACCAAAACAAAATTAAACTTCTGCCTAGGTGCCCTGTCTTTTGAACATCTCCCCTGATGTCTGGCATCTCTGT
>JADBJO010003120.1:107500-110000 GCA_016801955.1 Conus betulinus
AGAACGGGTGGGGCGAGCGAGAGAGAGAGAGAGAGAGAGAGAGAGAGAGAGAGAGAGAGAGAGAGAGAGAGAGTTGCCAGCAAAAACATCTCTATTGGGCGCTCTCTCTCTCTCTCTCTCTCTCTCTCTCTCTCTCTCTCTCTCTCTCTCTCTCTCGCGCGCGCGCGCGCGCGCGCTCTCTCTCTCTATTTGGACACACACACTCTCTCTCTCTCTCTCTCTCAATCTTTTCTTCTCTCTCTTCAATCATTTCATCTCTCTCTCAATCTTTCTTCTCTTCCCCCCCCCCCCCCCCCCCCCCCCCCGACTGAGTGGTTGGTTTCCATATAAATAATGCAGTCTAGCGCAGTGCACCTTCTGTTGTTGTTGTTTTCTTCTTCTCTCGCATGCTGAGTGGAGCGATGATTGATGGCATGGTGGTGTTCCGTGTCTGCAGGCGTCATCACACGGCGTGTGGTGGCCGCGTCCGGCCCTGGTCCTTCCCCGAATGGTAGGTCGCCTGATGAATCGCTCATGGCACGAAACTTTGGCCCTGCACCTGGACCTGGTTCTCTTTTCTTGCCTCCCCCTCCCCTCTCCCTCCTCCTCCCCTTCTGTCCCTCCTACAGTTGGGTTTGGTTTTTATGTTTTTTTAATCGATAATGCAGATTTTTTTCTTCCATGGATTTGTTTTATTCTCTCTCATTTTTTTAATTTTTCGTTTTCGCGGTATTTTTTTTTTTAACTTGGTATTTTTCCACTTACATTTTGTTTTCGTTGATGTTCTGTATCTTTTTTCTTTTTTCTTTCTGGTTCTACTTCTCGTTCTTCCGTCCCGTTTTTTTTCTTTTTACATACATTTAAAGAGAATTGTCTGGGAGCACGTGTTTTGGTTCGTTTTAACGCATTATGGGTGATGACACTCTCTCTCTCTCTCTCACTCTCTCGCACACACACACACCACACACACACACACACACACACACACACACACACACACACACACACACACACACACACACAGTCTCTTTGTTTGTTTTTCTTTTTTTTTCATGATGAGCAAAATTTGTCTTTTTGGTCGTTGTTGGGTGTTGTCCATCGTTTCTGTTTTGTATGCTTCTCTCTCTCTCTCTCTCTCTCTCTCTCTCTCTCTCTCTCTCTCTCTCTCTCTCTCTCTGTCTCTCTCTGTCTGTCTCTCTGTCTCTCTCTCCACCTTTCTCTCTCTCTCTCTCTCTCTCTCTCTCTCTTCCCTAAGTCTGTCACATGCTTTTTATTATCAAAGTATTTGATTCTCAGATGCAGCATGGTTCAGAAATATGGGGAGTACGTGGTGCAACTGAATGCTGTATGTAACAGTTCATCTGTTTGCTTTGACGAAGTCTGTAGGCGTGAACAGACATGCAGTCAGTGATTGAACTTTTTATACGTCAGAGCCACAAGCATGCGTCCCTGAACTATACTACAGTCAGTGACGCTGAACAGTGGCGAAATGACCATCGCAGGTCATACCCACCGTCAGTTCCCCCGTTATCAGTGTCTGTCAGGGGCTGAAATGTGTCTGTCAGGGGCTGAAATGTGTCTGTCAGGGGCTGAAATGTGTCTGTCAGTCAGTGGCTGAAACGTGTCTGTCAGCAGCTGAAGCGAACGCAGATGGGATTAGAGAGACTGCCGAGAACGGCCCAGTGAATCCAATGCTCCGTGAAATGAATGCCTGAGGATAATCATCATGGGCGACACATTGACAGGGAGTGTGTTTCCCGGTCTGAAATTGGTTTTGTGTGGCTGAACACGGGTGTTGGGGATGCATCGATTCTTTGCCAGGTGTTTGAAATGACGTTTGATTGATCGGAGATGGCGACATTGGAAGGACCGTATGGAGAAGATGGGGGGGGGGGGGGGGGGGGGGGGGGGACACATTGTAAGTTTGGCAAATTCCACGCGTCTGTATGTACTTATACATACTTGAGTATGTTCATACGTGAACTTTGTCATGACCAGATTTCGATTCGGAATATCAGTCTGGTATTGCAGTTCACTCTCGTGTCGTTACAAATATTACGATGAATATTGCAATCCAGTCATATCGTTACAGATATTACGATGAATATTGCAATCCAGTCATATCGTTACAAATATTCGATGTATTGCAATCCATCGTTCATATCGTTACAAATATTACGATGAATATTGCAATCCATCCAGTCATATCGTTACACGAATATTACGATGAATATTGCAATCCAGTCATATCGTTACAAATATTACGATGGATATTGCAATCCAGTCATATCGTTACAAATATTACGATGAATATTGCAATTCAGTCATATCATACGATGAATATTACAAATAGTTACAAATACGATGAATATTGCATCCAGTCCATATCGTTACAAATATTACGATGAATATTGCAATCCAGTCATATCGTTACAAATATTACGATGAATATTGCATCCAGTCATATCGTTACAAATATTACGCTGAATATTGCAATCCAGTCATATCGTTACAAATATTA
>JADBJO010003120.1:112500-130000 GCA_016801955.1 Conus betulinus
TTAAAAAGAAGAAAAAAGGGGGGGGGGGGGGGGGGGGGGGGGGGGGGGGGGGGGGAGGATAGACGAGTGTGTCTTTCCATGGCAAAACGAAATACCTTTTCTCAGTGTATGGGTTAAGCAAATAGATGTAAAGTGTCCAATATTTGATCTGAAGCTCACTCCAGTACAGTGATCGGGATATGAACTGTTGGCATTGCAGGAGCCCCAGGCTCACCGTTTCACAACCCTACCCACTTTTTTTGTCATTTTTGTCACCCCTGTTTGAACTGTGCAGTTGACTGGAGGGGCAAATATTGCTTTGGGTGTGCCTTCAGCGACACCTGTCCCATGAAAACGGGGGAGTCACTCTTGTTGAGCGCGAACTCCGACATAGATTACCTCCCTTGCAGATTTCCAAATTTTTTTTTTTTTTTTTTTTTTTTTTTAAAAAGAATGTGACGTCAGTAGCAAAGGGTTTTTAAAAATGTTTCGCCGAAAGCAAAAAAAAAAAAAAAACACTGCTTGATGTTACGTGAGGTGTGTGGAAGCTGAGTATCTCGACACCAGGACCTTCCTAAAGCTTCTGCTTTACAGATTCCGCCACCTGATACCAGGACCTTCCTAAAATTCTGCTTTACAGATTCCGCCACCTGACACCAGGACCTTCCTAATAATTCTGCTTTACAGATTCCGCCACCTGACCCCAGGACCTTCCTAAAAATTCTGCTTTACAGATACCGCCATGATAAGGGGGGACCTTCCTCTCAGAACTCTGGGATTCCGCCACCTGTATATACAATACGGAAATCTAAGAAGGGGGGGGGGGGGGGGGGGGGGGGTCTGTCACACCTGAAAGAAGTTGAAGTTGTACATAGTTATACACGTAGCAAGTTAGAAAACGGACACAGTGGGATGTGTATCCGTTGTATGTGGCTACAGTCGTGCGAATTGTTAAAGTTCTGGTTTAGATTGTCACAGATAGATCATTGAAGAGTACTTAGAGTTGCTACAGTCATACAGATTATTACATTCTGATAGATTGTCACAGATAGATCATATAAGAGTACTTAGAGCTGCTACAGTCATACAGATTATTACATTCTGATAGATTGTCACAGATAGATCACTGAAGAGTACTTAGAGCTGCTGCAGATAATACATTCTGATTTAGATTGTCACAGATAGAACATTGATGGGTACTTAGAACTACAAATTTATCCACTGACATTCGTAACACCTCTGCAGCCAGTTAATGCACACAATCACCTTGGTCTGATTGTTCAGAATAACTGTAAATGGGACGAACATATCAGATGTACAGTAAAGAAAGTTAATATGTTGATTACTTGCCTACGAAACTACAAATATAAGATATCGAGAAAAGCATTAGAAACCATGTACACATCATTTATCTTGCCGCACTTTAACTACGCTGATATTGTCTGGGACAACTGCAGGGAACACACAAGCAAACATGCTAGAATATATTTAGAAGCAATTCGCATCATTGTAGGAGGTGTCAAAGGCACAAGTCACAGAAAGTTGTATGAAGAATCCGGATTCTGCTCTTTAAAAGAAAGGAGAAGAAGACACAAACTGGTCAATGGTTTGTGCCCAGAACACTTACGTAACCTACAACCAGATCTGGTATCAACAAGAAATCCCTACTCACGGCGCGAAGACCTCTTGACAGACATGTGCCTCTATGTAAAACTGAAGTATACAAAAAATCATTTATTCCAACCGCACTAAAACTGTGGAACGACCTCCCAGCCAACATAAAATCCACAAAATCACTTGGAGAATTTAAACGTTTTTATTTCACGGGACGACTCAGTTGTGCCCTATTATTATTATCATGGAGACAGAAGCGAACAGATTCAACATTGCAGACTCCGCCTAGGAATGAGTGATTTAAATCAAGACCATGTTAATCGTTATTTGAAAGAAGATCCAGTTTGTCAATGTGGCACTGATTCAGAAACGGTTGAACACTTTCTATTATATTGTCCAAATTGCTCTAACATTAGAAAAGACACGATTTCCACCCTTGCACCTAATCTTCTCGAAATTAGTATTCTCCTCCGGTGTAAGCAATCCGTCCGAAGTGAAGATAATGCAGCCATATTCAAAACTTGTTCATAGTTTTATCAAACAGTCTAAAAACGTTTTGAAGAACATGTTGTAAAATTTCGCATGAAGTAAAGATATATATGTTTTTGATAAAAATCTTAGAGCAGAACACATCTCTCTCTCTCTCTCTCTCTCTCTCTCTCTCTCTCTCTCTCTCTCTCTCTCTCTCTCTCTCTGAAACGCTTCATATAAAGGTTAATGATGTGTGAGTGGTTGATTATCATGCATTTTATAGTCCTTAGTGTTACACTCTTTGCTTACGACTTTCTTTTCTTTTTTCCTTGATTTTGTACATGGTTGCATTTTATGTTTATGTGTATGTGTAAAGTATGTCTATGTACATGTATACATTTACATTTTATTTACGTGTAGGTAAGCTTTTTTGTTTGTTTGTTTGTTTGTTTGTTTGTTTGTTTTGGGGGGGGTGTCTTTTGTTTAGCATAGTAACTTTAGTAGTCTCCTGCCATTTCCTTGTCACATGTGTAATGATAAACATTCGAACACACACTATAAGCATTAGCTTGTTTATATTCAAATTTTCACATTTTTGTAGAGCTACGTGATTGTAAAATGGAAAATAAATTTATTTAAACCAGTACTTGGAGCTGCTACAGTCATACAGATTAATTACATTCTGATTTAGACTGTCACAGATAGATCACTGAAGAGTACTTAAATCTGCTACAGTCATACAGATTATTACATCCTGATTTAGATTGTCACAGTAGAACATTGAAGAGCACTTAGAGCTGCTACAGTCATACAGATTATTACATTCTGATTTAGATTATCACAGATAAAACACTGAGGGATACTTAAAGCTGCTGATGAACCATTAAAACAACTGGACAAGAGGGGGGCACGGAAACGAGGTTAAAGCACTGTCCTGAAGCGGTGCGGGTGGGTCTTTGTTGCTTTCTTAGATGTTGTTTCTCACTCACTGTCTCTTAAACCAAGGTGTGTGCGTGCGCGCGTGCGTGCGTGCGCGCGCGCGCGCGCGCATGTGTGTGTGTGTGTGTGTGTGTGTGTGTGTGTGTGTGTGTGTGTGTGGGTCGGGTGGGGAAGGAGGGATAACGTGCGTGCAGGAACGGAGGGGAAGACAGGATGGGGCGCAGACATGATGCACGTATAATGTGAGAAAGATGATTGTCGAGGGTAATGAGACAGCGTATGATTATGTCGGTGAAATTTGCTGGACTACAAGAGGATGGCATCCCTATCATTATTACAGTATGGTATTGAATCTGCGTTTGGTTTTCTGTTCCGTCTTTACAGTCTTTTTAACATGCGAATTTAGCACGCTCTTGTTTTACGGATCAGTGTTTTAGTGTGTCTAACCAATACTGCCTTTACTCTCTCTCTCTCTCTCTCTCTCTCTCTGTCTCTCTCTCTCTCTCTCTCTCCCTCCATCTCTCTCTCTCTCTCTCTCTCTCTCTCTCTCTCTCTCTCTCTCTCTCTCTCTCTCTCTCTCTCTCCTCTCTCTCTGTCTCACTCTCTCTCTCTCCTCCATCTGTCTCTGTCTCTCTCTCTCTCATCTCTCTCTCCATCTCTCTCTCTCACTCACTCTCTCTCTCTCCTCCATCTGTCTCCTCTCTCTCTCTCTCTCCATCTGTCTCACTCTCTCTCTCCATCTGTCTCACTCTCCTCTCTCTCTCTCCATCTGTCATCACTCTCTCTCTGTCTCTCTCCCTCCTGTCTGTCTCTGTCTGTCTCTCTCTCTCTCTCTCCTCTCTCTCTCTCTCTCTCTCTCCTCTGCTGTCTGTCTGTCTGTCTGTCTCTCTCTCTCGTCTCTGTCCCTCTGTCTCTCTCTCTCTCTCTCTCTCTCTCTCTCTCTCTCTCTCTCTCTCTCTCTCTCTCTCTCTCTCTCTCTCTCTCTCTCTCTCTCATCTCTCTCTCTCTCTCTCTCTCTCTCTCTCTCTCTCTCTCTCTCTCTCTCTCTCTCCCCTCCCCTCTCCCTCCCTCCCTCTCCCCCCCCCTCCCTCTCTCTCTCCTCTCCCCCCCTCTCCCCCCCCCCCCTCTCTCTCTCTCTCTCTCTCTCTCTCTCTCTCTCTCATTCCTAGTCTTTCTTCGTTCGTTCTAGTGTTAGCTGCCGTGGGTGTGTATGACTGGACCGACTTTGAGGGTGGGTCTTGTTGGCATTATTGTGGTGATGGAGTGGCCCGTGTGACCCGGTCACTGGGTAAGCTTTAGAACTGGCCATTTCTTTTGTTGGTAAAGCTGATCTACATCATTGACTCGTTGACCGCTTAGTAGCTGACTATTTACGGCTGATACCGTTGCAAGAACGAGAGAGCGCGCGCGCGGTGTGTGTGTGTGTGTGTGTGTGTGTGTGTGTGTGTGTGTGTGTGTGTGTGGTGTGTGTGTGTGTGTTTAGGCTTGCAAAATTCATTGACCACTGACAAGTTGTGTCTGCATGCGCGTGCACGCGCGCGCGTGTGTGCGTATAAATGAATATGTGTATGCCCTCGCAGTTTACGTATTTGCATACGAGTGTGCGTCTTGCAAATGCACTTTGATGTTTACTAGCTATTCGACCGTCAAAACATCCAACCACCACACCAGCTATCAAGAACCATCCAAACAACTGGCTGACCAGCCAAACCAGCTACCAAACCAACCAACCAACCAACAACCAACCAACCAACCATTCAAACCAACCAACCAGCCAACCAGCTATTTAACCCAACCAGCCCACCAACCAGCTGATCGACTAAACTAAGTCACTAAACTAACCAAACAACCAACAACCAACCAACCAGACCAACCAGACCAACCACCAGCCAACTAATCAGTCAACCTGGCCACCAGTAACCGTTCCACCCACCCCACCGGCCATCCACCCGGCCATCCACCCAACCAATCAACGAAACGGCCAAGCAAGCAGCCAACAAATGCAAGAGCAGTGTTCAATCGTTTGATATCCCAGGCGGAACTTGTCGCTGTCACTGACATGGGTTCTTGTTCTGGCGTCCCTGTACAAGATCAGTATGAATAATTGAAGACAGGACAGCATGAAAGCGGGCTTTTTTCTTTCTCTCCCTCTCTCTCGGTCTCTGAGAGAGAGAGAGAGAGAGAGAGAGAGAGAGAGAGAGAGAGAGAGACAGAGACAGAGACAGAGAGAGTGTGTGTATTTACATAGCGCCAATCCTTGCTTCGAGACCAAGCTCACATCGCTTTACAATGCGCGCTCTTGTTTACGCAACGGGTTGCTTACCTGGGTAGCGCCGACAGAAGAGCTGCTTGCTGGCGCTAATCGTTCGTTTCGAGTGCCATTCAGTCGAGTATCAGTTTCTCGGTTTTTCATTTATTCCTTGGGGTTTTTCGGGGAGGATGCGTGGTGTATGCCAGCGTGTTGCCTGCAGGACGTCCTGTGGACGCTGACATGCACAATCACGATGACAGCCTCAACCAATGAATGTTTGGGAAATTAAGACGTCATCAATGTGAACTCTGAGCTGTGACATCCTCTTATACTGAAACGGCGCGACTGGGATTCGAACCGGTGAACCAAGATCACCTGTCGCTGTACCGCCTGTACCGGAGAGAGAGAGAGAGAGAGAGAGAGAGAGAGAGAGAGAGAGTGGTGCGGGGGGTTTGTGGCGTGCGTGCGTGTTTGTCCGCGTGCGCGTGTGTGTTTGTGTTGTGTGTGTATGTGAGTGCGCACTCACATTTGTATTAGTGTACAATCATGTTCGCATACCGATGTACGTGTGCATACATATAGCCGTCACTTCAGTAGTACAAAAAGACACCAGTGCACATTTTCTAACAGATAAAGCAAAATGATCAAACCTCCAGCCAGTTTTCTAACAGGGTATAGTCAGCAAACAACAGTCAGCAAGTTTAAATCGCTCGGTGAATTTTCTTTTTAAAGTTCGCATTTCTAGGACGAATAAGATCGATAATTTCCAACACACACACACACACACACACACACACCACACACACACACACACACACACACACAAAGCTGAGCAAAGATCATTTCAGTTGTGATTTGGGAATGAAGTCATTAAGTCCTCTGTGTGTGTGTGTGTGTGTGTGTGTGTGTGTGTGTGTGTGTGTGTGTGTGTGTGTGAGTGCGTGCGTGCGTGCGTGCGTGCGCGCATGTGTGTATGTGTATGTACGCATATATTTAGGGACCTCTGTCTCTGTTTCTGTCTCTCTCTGTCTCTGTCTCTCTCTCTCTCTCTCTCTCTCTCTCTCTCTCTCTTGTCTCTCTCTCTGCGTGTTGGTCTGACAGTTGATGCAACAGATAGTGACAGACATGGAACATATGCTGTGACTGCAATATTAAACACCAGTTACAGACCATTTTTGCTTGTTCGTGTGTGTGTGTGTGTGTGTGTGTGTGTGTGTGTGTGTGTGTGTTGCGTGTGCGTGTGTGTGTATCTGTGTGCGTGTGCGTGTGCTTGTGTTTTTGTGTGTATGTGTGTGTATCTGTGTGCGTGCGTGCGTGCGTGCGTGTGTGCGTGCGTGCGTGTGTGGTGTGTGTGTGTGTGTGTGTGTGTGTGTGTGTGTGTGTGTCGCTGAATTTATTGTCCGTTTTTTCTCATTACTGTTTTTGTTCCTGTATTAGTTAAGTCAACTTTTAGTTGATCGTCATTAGAATATAGTTTTGAACGCTCATACATAAAAAAAATGTCTACAGAAGATTCCTTAAGAAACGAAATGGTAAACTAATCTCACGCCTGGGTCCACTGCTACTTGCTTCTTAGTCCTCTGAACTTTCCCGGGGCTGGGATAGGCAGTAAGGGCGATTAGCGGTGGAAGAATGGGGGGGGGTGGGGGGGGGGTATTCAGGTTCAGGCTTGTTGGTCACACAGAGGGGCTGGGCTCCTGTTTTCCCCTTTTGTTTTTGTTTGATGTGGGGGTGGGGTGGGGTGGGGGCGGGGTTTTTAATGAGTTTCTGCTTGACTGCCTGTTTCCCCAAACTTGGAGATAATAGAATTTCTCTACTGCCTCTCTGTTTGTGTCACTGTCCCTCAATACAGCTTCGACTGTGGGTCTGTCTGTCTGTCTGTCTCTGTCTGTCTGTCTGTGTCTGTGTCTGTCTGTCTGTCTGTCTGTCTGTCTCTCTCTGTCTGTCTCTCTCTCTCTCTCTCTCTCCTTCTCATCTCTCCCCTCCCCCCCGTCTGCCCCCCCCCTCCCCTTCCAGTTCTGTCTGTTGTGTGGCAAGGCCTGGGTCTCGGCAATTTTTTTTTTTTGTCCACTCTGCAGTGTTGTCAGTCCATCGTGTTTTCCTCCTCCTCCTCCTTCTCCTCCTCCTCCTCCTTCTCTTCTTCTTCTTCTCCTCCTCCTTCTCTTCTTCTTCTTCTCCTCCTCCTCCTCCTCTTCCTCCTCTCCTCCTCCTCCTCTTCTACTTCTTCTCCTTCTCCTCCTCCTCCTCCTTCTCTTTCATCATCATCATCATCATCATCATCATCATCATCATCATCATCATCATCATCATCATCTTCTTCTTCTCCTCATCCTCTCTTCTTCTTCTTCTTCTTCTTCTTCTTCTTCTTCTTCTTCTCTCCTCCTCCTCCTCTTCCTTCTTCTTCTTCTTCTTCTTCTTCTTCTTCTTCTTCTTCTTCTTCTTCTTCTCCTCCTCCTCCTCCTCCTCTCCTACCTCCTCCTCCTCCTCCTCCTCCCTCTCTTCTTCTTCTTCTTCTTCTCTTCTTCTTCTTCTTCCTCCTGCAACATTTCCCAGAGCGATGTTTCAGCGAGGTTACTGGATCTTGTTGATGGAATGACCATACCTCTATGGTTTTCTTTTCCTGACTGATGGCAGATCTTCCGTCTGGTCCTATGCGCTTTGTTGATCGCTTTGACGCCCTTTGTTGATTGATGTGATCAGTGTCGCCATGTTTGTTATCTTGTTTGTGTGATATCTTGTTGTTGATGGATGTGATCAGTGTCGCCCATGTTTGTTACCTTGTTGATGGATGTGATCAGTGTCGCCCATGTTTGTTATCTTGTTGATGTGATGTGATCAGTGTCGCCCATGTTTGTTATCTTGTTGACTGGTGATGTGGTCAGTGTGTCTGATGTTGTTTATCTTGTTGACTGGTGATGTGGTCAGTGTGTCTGATGTTTTATCTTGTTGACTGGTGATGTGGTCAGTGTGTCTGATGCTGACTGGTGATGTGGTCAGTGTGTCTGATGCTGACTGGTGATGGTGATGTGGTCAGTGTGTCTGATGCTGACTGGTGATGTGGTCAGTGTGTCTGTTTATGTTGTTGGTGATGTGGTCAGTGTGTCTGATGCTGACTGGTGATGTGGTCAGTGTGTCTGATGCTGACTGGTGATGTGGTCAGTGTGTCCGATGTTTTATCTTGTTGACTGGTGATGTGGTCAGTGTGTCTGATGTTGATTGGTGATGTGGTTACTGTGTCCGATGTTTGTTATCTTTCGGTAACATCTCATGTCTATGGCTTGGATTCCTCTTTCCAGATCCGCTGTGAAGGTCCGTGTTTCGCCTGTGTGTAGGAAGATGGAATATACACACTTCTTCACTCTCTTCGTTTTACCCCTTTCTTATACTGTTCCTTTCATCAGCGGCATGTAAGAACACCGGGTATGTGATGGAAGGTTCCAGGGAAAATATTTTATTCGTGTGTGCTGTGCTGTGGTGTGGTGGTGTGGTGTGGTGTGGTGTTGTGGTGGTGTGTGTGTGTGTGTGTGTGTGTGTGTGTGTGTGTGTGTGTGTGTGTGTGTGTGTGTGAGGGGAGGTAATCTCAGACTGCTGTATATTGGTGCACTTGACCGAACTTAGAAAGCAATTATCAAGTTGAATGTAAACTGTATTCGACTCGTTAATGATCTGGGCAGTCACGGGTTCAAAATAATGAAAAGAGCAATGCCATTATTGGTGATCATTGTAGCCGACAGACCAGCCATGGCCAGGGGTTTCTGTGTCGAGCCAGGACAGTCTTCAAGCAAGCAGGGAAGTAATATTGCGTCATTTCTATGTAGAGTCAGAAAAGTCTTCAAACAAGCAGGGAACTAATATTGCCTGATTTCGGGAAACGGATCGGTGAGAGGGCGGCGGGGGTGTGGTGCTGAGTGGGCGTTGTGTGAGCGCGCGAGCACCTGCGTGCTTCTGTCTGTCTGTCTGTCTGTGTCTGTCTGTCTGTCTCTCTGTCTGTCTCTCTGTCTCTTTCGCTGTCTCTGTCTGTCTGTCTGTCTGCCTGCCTGTCTGTCTGTCCTGTCTGTCTCTCTCTCTCTCTCTCTCTCTCTCTCTCTCTCTCGCTCTCTGCTTCAACAGGGGACACAACTCAAATGTGCTACGCGTTTACTCAAATAGCGAGTTGTGTACCTTTAGTCTTTTTTGTCTTTGCCTGTCCTCCTCTCTCTCTCTCTCTCTCTCTCTCTCTCTCTCTCTCTCTCTCTCTCTCTCTCTCTCTCTGTGCTCCCTTTTGCACTGTGCCTGATGTTGAAATCTATTCGCTGCTAAATGCGAACTCCACTAACTTCAGACGGCATATCTGAAATTCTAGTGCATTATTTCCGTTACCAATTCCACGGGTGAAGCAGATTGTGCGATATGAACTTTGTAGAAAGCAGACAGAAAATGAAGCGCCTTTCGTGTTTGGGCGTCATGTCTTTTCAAAACCTTAACAGCTCAGTGGGATCAGTATGTTTTGGGCGTCATGTCTTTTCAAAACCCTAACAGCTCAGTGGGATCAGTATGTTTGGGCGTCATGTCTTTTCAAAACCCTAACAGCTGAGTGGGGTCAGTATGTTTTGGGCGTCATGTCTTTTCAAAACCCTAACAGCTGAGTGGGGTCAGTATGTTTTGGGCGTCATGCCTTTCAAAAATTAACAGTTCAGTAGGGTCAACATGTATCTGACATGTTTCGAATGCTCAAACCATTTTAGATTGGCACTCTGTTGGCATGTACTTACGAATAAACTGTTAAAAGATTGTCGATTTGTTGATTTAAAGCACACCAGTTTCGGTTGTTGTTGTTGTTGTTGTTTTATCATTGAATAGTTTTCTGAGTAAGAGTTAGTTAAGTTCGTAAATAGTTACAAGATATAATGTTGTTAGTAACCCAGCCGACCGCAAAGGGTCATATCAAGGCTGTATTTGTCAGCATTGGCTCGGGTGCTGCTGTAATCAGTCTGTGTGTCTGTCTGTCTGTCTGTCTGTCTGCCTGTCTGTGTGTGTGTCTCTCTCTCTCTCCTCCTCCCTCCGTCCCTCCCTCTCCCTCTCCCTCCCCGTCTCTCTCTCTCCTTCTCCCTCTCTCTCTCTCTCTCTCTCTCTCTCTCTCTCTCTCTCTCTCTCCTCTTGACCTATTTTTTGTAAGGTAAACATGCTAGGCGTGTTTACGTGTGCGGTACGAACAAGCAAGCTCGGGCGTGCGTGCTTATATATATATATATATATATATATATATATATATATATATACAATATGTATGCGGCGTATGCAGGTGTGTGTGGGTGTGTGTGTGTGTGTGTGTGTGTGTGTGTGTGTGTGTGTGTGTGTGTGTGTGTGTGTGTGTGTGTGTGTGTGTGTGTGTGTGTGTGTGCCAAATGCCCCAGTTTTCATGGCTGCATAGAGAGAGAGAGAGGTTTGTCGACTAAGTGAGAGTCCCTCGGCTGAATGTTCTCCCTGGCCACTGTATTTCTTTTTTTTTTCTTTCTTTTTTTTTTTTTTTTTTTGCTCGGGTCAGAGTAAAAGACTGCTGTCTCCTTACGATATACTCAACAGTTCAGAGAATGAAAGAAAAGAAATATTCGCCCAACATTCAAATCAAATGATGTTAGACACATCAAATGATGTTGGCCGGGTGACAGACAGACAGACAGGCAGGCAAATGCCGCGGACGAACAGACTGGCGGACAGACAGACGCGGGGAGTTCGACAAATCGATATCTATGCAGGCCAACAGATCGAATCTGCAGAAAGGGTCAGCCACAGAAAGGTCAGCCACAGAAACGTCAGCCACAGTCACGCGTAAACGTATTGTTTGCAATGTAAAGAGAAAAAAAACCACACTCGTGACCTTTTTTTTCTTTTTTGTAACGTTTGAACAAAGTCACTGCCTTTCTTTATATTAGTTTGTCTCTTTTTCTGTCCCTCCTCTTGCTTAGAGACACACACCTCCTTTCCACTTCCCCCCCCCCCTCTCTCTGTGCCCCCCCTTCCACCTCCAAACACACACGCACGTACGCACACACGGACATACAACATACATACATACATATATACACACACACACAGATGGCTGCACGCGCACACACGCTCGCGCGGGCGCACGCGTCACACACATACACAAAGTGCGAGCACACACACACACACACACACACACACACACACACACACACACACACACACACATACACACACACATACACTCGACACATGTTCACTGACCCGTGAAGATAGACTTAATCAACACATTCACCTTCCTGGTCAATAGATATCACACCTCTCAACCTGTCTGCCGCCCGCCTCTTCTCCGCCTCTTTGTCTGTCTCTCTCTCCCCTCTCTCTCTCCCCCCTCACACACACACACACACGCGCGCGCGCGCGCGCGCGCACACACGCACACATACACACACACACACACATACACACACGTAAGCTCACACGTACGCACGTGCACACAGACACACACAGACACAGACAGACACAGACACACACACACAGACACACACACACACACACACACACACACACACACACACACACACACACACACACACACACACCATCATCATCATCATCACCATCGTCATCGTCATCGTCATCATCATCATCAGTTGAACGGTGAAACCTCGCTGAACAGTTCACCATTTAGGGGAGGAATGGGGGGGGGGGGGGGTGATATCCAAGGCGGTCATTCTTTCTTTCTAAAGATCGGTAAGTAAGCAAGCAAGTAAGTTTACAAGTAAGTTAAGAAGTAAGTAGAGTAAGACCGAAAGTTAGGCATGTTAAAAGTATGTAAACTGAGCAAGTTTAGTAATACGTACATGGATGTATATGAGCACGTCAATAAATCAGTGAATGCACAAATAAACAAAGATTTGTTGACTGAGAAATGGAGGGAGGCAGGGGGGAACTTTAGGAACGGACGGGGAGGGATGGATGGATAGATGGATGGATGATGGACGGATGGATGGATGGTGGGATGGATGGATGATGATGGATGGGTGGGATGATGGATGGATGATGGATGATGGATGATGGATGGGTGGATGGATGATGGATGATGGATGGATGGATGGATGGATGGATGATGGATGATGGATGGATGGATGGATGGATGGATGGATGGAAAACTTTGACTACAGTGCCATCTTTGTGCCACCACTGTTCCAACATGGTGAACCCTTTCTTGACCCGACTAAACTCCTAGCAATTATTGTGGAATAGTTCAGACTGAATCTCTCTCTCTCTCTCTCTCTCTCTCTCTCTCTCTCTCTCTCTCTCTCTCTCCCCCCCCCCCCCCCTTTCCTTCCTTCCTTCCTTCTTTTTTCCTTTTTTTTTTTCTTTCTTTCCTTTGTTCGGGGTTTGTTTGCTATTATTATTATTATTTGAAGGAGTGGTTTCCTCCCTTAATTATTCCGGGTAACGCAATGAGAGGGGGGCGGGGGGAACAGTAGAAGGGCTACACCGGTGCCAGCCAGTCTTTATGGGCAGCAGAGCAGCGGTTTGGAGGGAGCATTGCATGTGAGCATCTCCACTCGTTGGTCGGTCGGGTTCCTCATCTGTGAAATTAGGTGCGGACAGTAGAGTGTGGTGGGACGAAGGATGTAGGTACACATGCAGTCATGGTCTGTACAGTGCAGTGCAGTTTGCAGTCATGGTCTGTACAGTGCAGTGCAGTTTGAGGTAGAAGACAGATGGATAGGCTAATCGGTCATGTGTTCATTTATCGATTTTGCTAGTTTACTTACCTATTTCTGTGATGTTACCTTATATTCTGTTCACTAATCAGAAGGAATAAAGAAAAGGGTCATAAGAAATGATTCTCTGTGGTGGAAGAAAAGAAAATGGAGAGAAAGAAGGCAAGAGAGCCAGAATCGCAGTGCTTTGTCTGGAAGAGTTGTTCCGGCTGTTGTAGAGATGATATCCACATTTACTACGACAGTGTGAGAACATCCTGTTTATCATTTTTTTTTTTCTAAGTCACAACCCAGCCGTGTTGATATTTTGTGGCTTCTGTGGAATTTTGCGAGAATGGCAGTCTGAATGATCTTCAATGTTGCTGTTGACGTGTAATTGATGAATTTATGTGTCTATGTATCAAATCATTTATTTCTTTGTTTATTTCTCGATTCATTTTCATCTGATCTTAACCTGCCATGTATATCGTTTTTCAGAATAGTGTTTCAGCCTGCCCATGGAACATTGGGATGGCACTCTGAGCAATGTTCGCTGATAGTACGGACATCAGTCATAGCCTTGCCTGATCTTTTTATTTCTGTGATCACATCTGATCCATTCTTATTAATGGCACGTGCACTGCTAGGCTAGTGGACATGCCACTCTGCCAAAGACTACCTGTACTGACCCAACATTTTCCTGGATGGCACTGTGATTAGAGATTCAACATTGCGATCAAAACCTTATTTCGTTCGGATATTGTTCTGATCTCTCCATTCTCTTTCTGTCAGTTGCAAACTATGTTGTTGTGCAAAACGTCAGCCTGTGTTTCGTGAACGATGGGATGTCGATCTGAGCAAATAGTCACAATTGCAGTATAAGTGAAGTTAGTTTATTTATGTATTCATTCATTCTTTATTTATCTATATTATTTATTTTTATTTATTTATTTATTTATTTATTTATTTATGCGTTGATGTCATTTATCCATTTTCTGTCGTTGAGGATTGTGGTTAAGTCTCAAGTCGTTAAGGCTATGTGTTGTTGAACACAGTGTTGTGCAAAATCCTGTCTGTATTTACAAGAATAAACATTTGCCGTTGAGATGGCAAAAGCAAGGATTCCTAATCACTGTGGACGCGGAATTTACAAAGTATGGGTCAAAATGACTTCATCAAATAACGAAAACAGCAACAATGATAACAATGCTTAGGCGTTACAGCGTGAATACTTTTTCAGCTGCACACCAAGTGGTGGGGTAAAACCGAGCAAATACAGTGAAGGATTTCTTTTTCCTTTTTTCTTCTTTTTTTTTTTTTTTTTTTTTTTTTCCCCATTTCCAGTGAATATTTTTCCTAAGCTTGGGGCTGGTCAGACTGTTGATTTGTTTTGCTCCTTTGTAGGTCGGCCGTTAATGGATTTCACGTGTTGGACTTTGAAAACGGCGTGGGTTGTGCCGCGTATTTGGTTAGGTTGAATTGAACTTCCTTCAAAATGCTTCGTGTATCTTGAATTCGCTTTGGGTTATTATTGATTATGAGCGATAAGCATACGCCATTCAAATAGGGCCAGCATAAAAACACGGGCGAGCGTAGGCGCGTGCGAGCGCACGCACGCACGTACACACGCACACACACACACACACACACACACACACACACACACACACACACTCTCTCTCTCTCTCTCTCTCTCTCTCTCTCTCTCTCTCTCTCTCTCTCTCTCTCTCTCTCACTCTCTCTCTCTCTCTCTCTCTCTCTCATACACACACACACACACACACACACACACACACACACACACACACACACACCGGTTTTTTTCCCTTAAAAATTCATGGTCTATATATTCATGGAAAGTTTACATATTTTTCGACTGAATAGTTCCTATTTTGTGTGATTTCAGTCATCGTTACCGTGCTAAAATGCTTGGTGATTATTTTCCACCTACTCATCATTGTGAAGACTGGATTACACTCATTGAAGGAAACGATCGTGCATCAGTTTGCTTCAACGTTTGCACCAGTACGTATTTTGAAACCACAGTGGTAAACTTTGGATAATACTTCTTTTTTCATTATTTTTTTTTAATCATGATGGTCGCAGCATACTTCTTATTTTGACACCAGCACTTCTCCATACCGGCGCGGGGGAACGATGTCAGTGCAGGAAAGTGTCCACACAGTATTGGGCCAGACCAAATCCTCCCGAGACATCACCAACCGAAGAATGTGCAGCCGGGAATACCACCAAACTTTACTGTCTTTTGGCGTCGCTAGGCAACCGTACATCGAGACGAGAGTCCGGTCCACCCTGGAAAAGCGTGACGCCCTGTCTTGGGTTGACACCGCTGGCTCGCCGTACATGATGCCCATGGCTCCATTGCCTTCCGTCCCAAAGAGAGGCTGCTCCCCTGGGGAGCTGCAGGTGTCTCCTTCGGTTCCTGGCGACGGCCTCAAATGGCGGGTCAGCACGGCGCCCGTCCTCCCAGCAGGTGAACATCTGTCGTCCCGGGCTTGCGTCCTGTTACGGCGGTAGGTCAATGAGTGCGAAGGGCGTTGCGGCGCTTTCTGTCACATTCCTTGCGACGCTTTCTGTCACATTTCCTTGCCTGTGTTGTTCACAAACTTAGATTTAGCAAACGTACTTTTTCTGTATTTCAGGAAGTCAAGTGACACTTCGTTGGTGTTGGTGGTGGTTTTTGTTTTCCTGGTTTTGTTTGTTGTTGTTGGTTTATTTTGCTTGCATGTTTTTTTTTTGTTTGTTTGTTTGGGGTTTTGTTGTCGTTGTTGTTTGTATTTGTTGTTGCTCTTGTTTGCATTTTTTTCGCTTTTTCGTTTTTGTCTGTTGACGTAGTGGACGACAAGTATCCAGCAGCAGAGGTTTTGCATTTGTCCGATCATCATCTGCACGTTAACACCGAATGAGGTCACTGACGACTTGTGGCCATGTCTGTCCATCTGTGGTCATTATGACGACTGGTGGCCGTGTCTGTCCATCTGTGGTCATTATGACGACTGGGTGCCATGTCTGTCCATCTGTGGTCATTATGACGACTGGTGGCCCATGTCCATCTGTGGTCATTATGACTGTGGTGGCCATGTCTGTGACGACTGGTGGCCGTGTCTGTCCATCTGTGGTCATTATGACGACTGGTGGCCATGTCTGTGTGGTCATTATGACGACTGGTGGCCATGTCTGTCCATCTGTGGTCATTAAGACGACTGGTGGCCATGTCTGTCCATCTGTGTCATTAAGACGACTGGTGGCCATGTCTGTCCATCTGTGGTCATTATGACGACTGGTGGCCATGTCTGTCCATCTGTGGTCATTATGACGACTGGTGGCCATGTCTGTCCATCTGTGGTCATTATGACGACTGGTGGCCATGTCTGTCCATCTGTGGTCATTATGACGACTGGTGGCCGTGTCTGTCCATCTGTGGCGGTTCTCTGCACCTCCGTAGAGGCTGGCGAAGGACAGGCCAGTAAAGAGGACAGCTTACCTCAACAGGCCAGTGTACTGTAAAGAGGACAGCATTACCTCAACAGGCCAGTGTACTGTAAAGAGGACAGCTTACCTCAACAGGCCTGTAAAGAGGACAGCTACCTCAACAGGCCTGTATAGAATTGCTTGCTGAGGATTGAGGACACACCTGATCACTCAACAGGCCGTAAAGGACATTACCTCAACAGGCCTGGTAAAGCTTACCTCACCGATGACTAAAGGACAGTGTACTGTAAAAGAGGACCACTGAAAAACAAAACGTTAGTCGTTGGTATTACTGTAAAAAGGATTCATTGCTGATGATCAATTGACTGATTGCTCAAATGCCAGTGTACTTGGTCAGACTCTACCTCATCCGGAGTCGTACTGTTAGTTCCTTCAAACCTTTTACTTTGATCAGCATTACCTCAACAGGCCAGTGTTGTTGTTGGTGTTGCTGCTGCTGTGTATGTGATTTAGTGTTTAAAGAGGGCAGCATCATCATCATCAGTGTACTGTAAAGATCTCGTCGTCGTCGTAAAGAGTCCATTCCTCAACAGGCCAGTGTACTGTAAAGAGGGCAGATTACCTCTCCTACTTCCTCCTCAACAGGCCCTCCTAAAGAGGGCTCCTCCTCCTCAGTGTCCTGTAAAGAGGGCAGCTCCTCAACAGGCCAGTCTTCTTCTACTCTTCTTCTTCTGTCTTCCTGTTCTTCTTGTTCTTCAGTGTCTGTGTTCTTGTTCTTGCTTCTTCTTCTTGTACTTCATTCTTCTTCTTACTTATTATTATTATTACGATGGGCATTTCATAGCTTTTACGAAAAACAGATAATAACAATTGACTAAAAGGAAGAACCCCCACCACAGATTTTGGCCAGGAGGTATCTGGAGGGGAGTCAGAGAGAAGAAACTGGCACAGAAAATCGGTTGGGGCTACGTGTGAGCCAAGTGGGACAGGCGGCTACAGTTGTCAGCGTGTTAGTTTTGCCCCAAACATCCCGCCAGTTGATCAGCGTGTTGAGTTTTGCCCCAAGCGTTTCCCGCCAGTTGATCAGCGTGTGAGTTTTGCCCCAAACATC
>JADBJO010003120.1:135000-137500 GCA_016801955.1 Conus betulinus
TCCCATCCCACCCCACTTTGCCTACAATCCCCTGCAACAAACTATCCCCTATCCCTCCCAACTTTTGTTTAATCCTTTAGCTATTTAGTTATGTATGAATGTGTATGTAATGTACGTATGTATGTTTGTATGTGTGTGTGTATTTGTTCGTTTAATCATCATTTTATTCATTCATTCGTTCGCTCATTCATTTATTTACTTACTTTTCTGTTAGCACACTCTTGCCTCGCAATAAATCAGGCCAGCTTAGTGTGATATGTACATATAAATGAAACCGTATACAGGCTTCGACATGTTTGCATGCTTGTCTCTTTGGGTTTGTTTGTTTGTTTGTTTGTCCTTGGGAGGGTTGTTTGGTCTTTTTTGTTTGTTTTGTGTTTTCTGTATTAGACACCACTGGATGTGTATGAGTAGGCCTACACTGAGTGTGCAACGAGGATTGCTGGAGTGTAGGTTTTTTTCTCCTTCCTTTGTTTCCTTCCTTTTTTCTTCATTCGTTTTTTTTTTTTTCTCCTTTTTTTTTTCTTTTTCTGCTGTCCTTGTTCACTCTACAACAAATATTGACCTCTCTCTTTCGTACCTGCTCCATATTCTTCCTTTGTTTAATTTCATCACCATTTCAATAGTGTCGCCACTACCATCATTTTTTGATGGACAAGAACTAAGAATAGGGGGAGGAGGAGGACTGCTCCGCTTGTTGATCTTTGTTATCTCATTTACGTTATTTTCATGTTCTGATCTTTGCAATCCTCGTCAATGCTCACGTGCTAGAAGATACAGATAACATGTAAAATAAAATTAAATACAAAACGCAACACTTAAATAAGCTTTTGTCATCAAAGGTAGACTTTCTCAATAATTTCACCGGGTTGCCCCCAAAAATCTTAAAAGGGTGCGAGATTTGCAATCAGATATAGAGGTACACACCCAATGGTTAACCAAATAGATCTCTCTCTCTCTCTCTCTCTCTCTCTCTCTCTCTCTCTCTCTCTCTCTCTCTCTCTCTCTCTCTCTCTCTCTCTCTCTCTCTCTCTCTCTCTCTCTGAACACTTTTAGATAAGTCTGATGAAAGAGCACGGCTGTTTTTCTCACCTTTCGTAGTGTTTGTGTTTTACTTTCATGAACTTTTCTAATTTCAGTCATATCACCAGCCGCTGATCTGTTAAAGACGCCATAACCTTGGCCAATGAAGTAATGTTTAGTCCCGCGTCTGCTTGTTTGTCTGCATAATACTGGGGGGGGGGGGGGGGGGGAACTACTGAAACTACTGAGCAGATCTTAACGTACAAGGTGGAAAGATCGATTTTGACCACATGATTTTGGTAAGGATCTGTCGTGCGGATCCGGACCAAAAGGCGGATCCAGGATCTTTTCGACCTTGACAGGGGTCTGCGCTCTCCCGCGTGTCCGTCCTGTGTTGGAAATGACGTCAACACACCACACTGTCAAGGTCGTTGTTCAAATATTGACGCGCTCTGTAATGTTGCCCCCGTTTGTCAAAAATAATCGTTTACGTAAACCAAACCTTAGCAGACCACAGGCTTTGTAGCATTACAGAGATATCGCCCTGTCCCGACGCCATTCCAGGCAGATACTTGCTTGCACACACACACTCACACACACACACACACACACACACACACACACACACACACACACACACACACACACACACACACACACACACACACACACTCACACACTGTCTGTCTGTCTGTCTGTCTGTCTGTCTCTCTCTCTCTCTCTCTCTCTCTCTCTCTCTCACACACACACACACACACACACACACACACGACCCCCCCCCCCCACACACACACACACACACACACACACACAGACACTCTCTCTCTCAGACCACCCCCCCCCCCCCACACACACACACACACACACACATACACACACACTCGCACATACCCTCACTGGCAGGCACACACACACTCACACACACACACACACACACACACACACACACACTCACACTCACACTCACACACACACACTCACACACACACACACACACACACTCACACACACACACACACACACACACACACACACACACAGATGAGAGAGAGAGAGAGAGAGACAGAGAGAGAGACAGAGACAGAGAGAGAGCCGCATTGCTAGCCATCGGGGCGACTGTCTGGGGTGTAGACCCTAACGTCAATCCTTTCGTTTTTGTACCTTGGTGTGGGGGTTGTTGACGGGCTGAACTGTTGGTGTGTAAAGGGAGGGATTTGTGGGATCTGCCGACCGATTGATTGGTTTCGGGGAGATCAGGATCCGCAAAGAAGGGGAAGATAGATCCGTATGACTGCTGTTTGTCGTGTCAGTGCCTAGCTTTGTTGTCATTTGTTGTTGTTGTTGTTGTTCTTATGCCGTTGCGTTCGGTTTTTCCCTTCGTTTGGTTTTACTTTGTATCTTTCTCATATTCTGTTGTTTGTTTGTAGACGTAGTGAAGTATACGGGCATTCAGGTTCTCATAAATCTAACAAACGAT
>JADBJO010003120.1:147500-152500 GCA_016801955.1 Conus betulinus
AGGGTCAGACAATGCATGGTGTCAACTGACCTCAAGGGTTTTAGGCCTCGTGTGTGTGTGTGTGTGTGTGTGTGTGTGTGTAGTTCATAAAATAACCAACCAAAGCCATTGCTAGCAGCACACAACAAAGATCCGTCCAGCACACGTGGCTCAGCGGTTGACTCAACGGACCAATGGGAGCGCCGGTTAAGTGCGGGGCATGTCCAGGTCTCGGGGCCCTCCCGGGCGGCAAATCGTAATGACAGCAGGCGGCAGCAAAGCAAGTGTTGGAAGGATTTATAACCCCGGGTTTCCTCAGCGCAGTGGAAAATTAACACAGCGGATTAGGTTGGCTGGACAGGGTTTAAACCCCACACGGGGAGCTCTTGGCCAAGAGAAAGGGGTGTGCGGTACATGACTTTGACTCTTTGGGACTGACCCACAAAAAAAGAAGACCGAAAAAAATAAGAAGAAAAAAAGGAGAAATAAAAAACAACACATGTGCAGTCCCCGACTGGAAGCGGATCGACGCATTGCAGCCCAGTCACCGTTGGCAGTCGTTGCCTCGTTCTGTCCGCCATGGCCGCTGCCTCTTCCGGTGGCGAGCGGATGAGAAAAATGGTTCCACGTCGTGACACTTTTCATCCCGCGTGTTCAGATCCCCATCCATCGATCTGACGAAGGTAAATTCCAGCCAGGAACGTGAGAGGCTGGAGGGCAAGAGTCTGAGACTGGAGATGGCGGGATAGGTTCGCGCGGTGTGAGGCTTGTGGGGGCCCCACGAAAGCAGCGCGGAGGACAGAGAGAGACGCCGTGCAGACTGCCAAAGACAGTGAGGACGGAGAGAGACGCCGTGCAGACTGCCAAAGACAGTGAGGACGGAGAGAGACGCCGTGCAGACTGCCAAGACAGTGAGGACGGAGAGAGACGCCGTGCAGACTGCCAAAGACAGTGAGGACGGAGAGAGACGCCGTGCAGACTGCCAAAGACAGTGACAGGACCGGGCGACAAGCGAAGCCGGCGATGTCCCCACAGCAGAAGAGGTAGTCATGCACGAAGGTTTGGGGGGAGGGAAAGAGAGACCCGCCCGTCACAGCGGCCGGTCAGACGGACCACCTGTTCCAGCACTGAGGTAGAACGGATTGAGGCTTGGGTCCACAACGGCTTTCCTGCACTCCGCCACTCCTGTTCGGAGACACCGGTCAGTAAGTAACTTATCTTCCAGGCCCGAAGGCTGCTGAGTCGTAAATCTCGCCGTTTACATATCGGACAATGTTTCTTCTTGTGGGGAAGTCTCCGTTCATAGAGAGAAGAAACGGGTGTCATTGTGACCAGGAAATCTGATCACCACTACCATTCATCCTGCTGTCTTCAACCCGTGGCTGAGTGTTTCTTTTTTCCTATCCTTAATGTGTATCCTCCGCTAATGGCGCTTGGAGTGACATACGACGCGGACAGTACGAACAAAGAACAGACAGCATTTGATACATCCAGCCATTCATCTCTCTGCCACTGCCATGGTTCCAACGCCTACCTGCCTTCAGGGAGTGCCTACAAGTGATCCAGCCATTCATCTCTCTGCCACTGCCGTGGTTCCATCGCCTAACTGCCTTCAGGAAGTGCCTACAGGTGTTGGTGCATTGTCTGTGATGTGGAAACAGCCCTAGACTGGCTGTGGAAGCGTTGCGTACCTTTGTGTATGTGTTTGAGGCTCATCGATTTTGTGTTTTTTTGATTGGAAGTTCTCAGGACAGGCTGAGAGTCTGGGTCACAGAGCACGGAAGGGCAGGTCAGTAGGTCAGAACTGCACTGCATGCATCTCCCCCTGCCCACCCTCACTCCCCCCATCCCCACCCCTCACCCCCCGCCCTCTCTTTTTATGAGTCGCGCTCCGCAGGTTCTCGTGTCTGATTGCTAGTCTTCATCGTCAGCGGCAGATGTCTGTGATCCTCTTCATCGTCAGCGGCAGATGTCTGTGACCCTCTTCATCGTCAGCGGCAGATGTCTGTGACCCTCTTTCTTCATCGTCAGTGGTAGATGTCTGTGACCCTCTTTCTTCGTCGTCAGTGGTAGATGTCTGTGACCCTCTTTCTTCATCGTCAGCGGCAGATGTCTGTGACCCTCTTCATCGTCAGTGGTAGATGCCTGTGACCCTCTTTCTTCATCGTCAGCGGCAGATGTCTGTGACCCTCTTTCTTCATCGTCAGTGGTAGATGTCTGTGACCCTCTTTCTTCATCGTCAGTGGCAGATGTCTGTGACCCTCTTCATCGTCAGTGGCAGATGTCTGTGATCCTCTTCATCGTCAGCGGTAGAAGACTGTGACCCTCTTCATCGTCAGCGGCAGATGTCTGTGACCCTCTTCATCGTCATTGGCAGATGTCTGTGACCCTCTTAATCGTCAGTGGTAGTCTGTGACCCTCTTCTTCATCGTCAGTGGCAGATGTCTGTGACCCTCTTTCTTCATCGTCAGCAGTAGATGTCTGTGATTCTCTTTCTTCAGGAAACTCCAATCTGAAAGACGTCAATCAGGGCTGTGTGCGTCTCTCCGTTTCATTATTCACAATAGCCAGTTTCTCGTCCGTCTGTGTAATGGCTGTAGATCTGTTCCATTATTCACAATAGGCTGCTTCTTCCGTCTGTTTAACGGCAGTAGATCTGTTTCATTATTCACAATAGGCAGCTTCTTCTGTCTGTTTAACGGCTGTGGACCTGTTTCATTATTCACAATAGGCAGCTTCTTCCGTCTGTTTAACGGTTGTAGATCTGTTTCATTGTTCACAATAGGCAGTTTCTTCCGTCTGTTTAACGGCTGTAGATCTGTTCCATTATTCACAATAGGCAGCTTCTTCCGTCTGTTTTTAACGGCTGTAGATCTGTTTCATTATTCACAATAGGCAGCTTCTTCTGTCTGTTTAACGGCTGTAGATCTGTTCCATTATTCACAATAGGCAGCTTCTTCCGTCTGTTTAACGGCTGTAGATCTGTTCCATTATTCACAATAGGCAGTTTCTTCCGTCTGTTTAACGGCTGTAGATCTGTTTGAGGCTCTTGCTACAAGAAACTGCAGGGCAGCAGATTGTTATCAAGGACGTGGACTTTTTTTTTTTCTCTCGTCGAACTGACTTCTTTTATTGTCAGACTGTGCCAGGTGTTGAAGTGTTGACGAAGTAAGAAATAGTGTTCAAAGTGAATGGCCAAGGTGGCAGCGGTTTTAGCAGTGTGGTGGAGAGGTGGATGATGAACACTGCTTCGATGGTCTCCCTTGTTTCACCAGTTGGAATAAGCTGTGTCTGGTGAAGAAAATGAATGAAAGGGGTCAATAAAGAGCTGTGTATAGCTCGCAGAGACATCGATTGATGAATGGGGTCAATAGACAGCAGTGTATAGCTCACAGAGACATCGACTGATGAATGGGGGTCAATAGACCGCAGTGTATAGCTCGCAGAGACATCGATTGATGAATGAGGTCAATAGACAGCTGTGTATAGCTCGCAGAGACATCGATTGATGAATGGGGTCAATAGACCGCAGTGTATAGCTCGCAGAAACATCGATTGATGAATGGGGTCAATAGACAGCAGTGTATAGCTCGCAGAGACATCGATTGATGAATGGGTCAATAGACCGCAGTGTATAGCTCGCAGAGACATCGATTGATGAATGGGGTCAATAGACCGCTGTGTATAGCTCGCAGAGACATCGACTGATGAATGGGGTCAATAGACCGCTGTGTATATAGCTCACAGAGACATCGACTGATGAATGGGGTCAATAGACCGCTGTGTATAGCTCACAGAGACATCGACTGATGAATGGGGTCAATAGACCGCAGTGTATAGCTCACAGAGACATCGACTGATGAATGGGGTCAATAGACCGCAGTGTATAGCTCACAGAGACATCGACTGATGAATGGGGTATAGCTCACAGAGACATCGACTGATGACACAATAGACCGCAGTGTATAGCTCACAGAGACATCGACTGATGAATGGAGACAATAGACCGCAGAGTGTAGACAGCTGTGTATAGCTCACAGAGACATCGACTGATGAATGGGGTCAATAGACAGCAGTGTATAGCTCACAGAGACATCGACTGATGAATGGGGTCAATAGACAGCTGTGTATAGCTCACAGAGACATCGACTGATGAATGGGGTCAATAGACAGCAGTGTATAGCTCACAGAGACATGGATTGATGCATGGATTTCCCCTGCACATGCATCAAAGACGCCTGACAAACGGACGCGATGATGGCGTCGACGGCGATGAGCGCGGCGCTGGGAGTGGACTCCCGACTGATGAGTCATAGCCATGACGTCATGGCGGTCAGTTCCGACAGCATGCATTGCCTGACGTCTCCCCCGTGGGCAGGGGGGGAGGCTGCCGTCAGCAGTGACCCCACCTCGGGGCTGATGGTCACCAAGCTGCTGTCCCGCCCAAAGACCTCGTCGTCCCTGTACCGAGCGTCCATGCAGTGCCCCCAGGGCTCGGCCCGTGCCATCCAGGTCCTGGGCGAGAAAACTGCCCCACCCCCTCTCCCAGCCTCCACCTCCACCCCCTCCTCCAGAACGACCCAAGACGTCAAGGATGCTCCGGGCCAGGGACAAAGAGAAGCCCCCCACCTCCAGCCGGGAGCGTTCAGGGTACGTGGTGGTGCCGGGGAAAGAGCTGGCGCTGCCCATCTGCACCACGCGGCACGGCAGGTCCTCAGGGTCCTCCGGCAAGGAGCTCCTGTCCATCAGCACCAAGCGGACCAGATCGGCCGTTGGGGCGAGGAGCATCGCGCCCCTCAGCGGGTTCAGCGCCCGTGAGAAGTCTGCCGCCTTGCTGAGGGAGCTGTCGCTGTCTCTGTCCCTACAGGACAGCCCCGTGTCCCCGTTCAAGGACTGTCTGAGGGAGCAGTGGCGCTGCACAAGCAGGGAGGACCCTCTGCTGACCGGCATGGCCTCAGGCGTGCAGCTGTCCTCTCTCACGCCTCTTCCCAACCCGGACATTGCCGGGGAAGCGAGCTCCG